>ULGT01000005.1:598144-663938 GCA_900519025.1 Yarrowia porcina
TTTTTTTTTTTTTTTTTTTTTCTGCTCGCTTGCTCGTTTTGTAACGTTTGTGCGTCTATTGTGGGAGGCGAGGTGCGTCGCCACGGTTACCGAGCAACCATTGTTAAACAACCACCTGCGCCCCAGCTGCACAGCTCTAGTACGCGACCAACAGAACAACATACTTATACTGAGAGGGATAACGATAGACACGAGACAACTGAGCAAGAAAAGAGTGACAGAGGAAACAGCAAAAGAGCGATCCAAGAAACAGTAAGAGACACAAACGGGACAACGACAGTGACAGACGACATTTGACATTCACTTTCCACATTAGGGACATTCACTTGACATTACATCACTTCTGTCAGCGATACCTTACTCAAACAAGAAAGTACAGGTCATTCAGAATCAGGGAGAACATTGAGGAAGGCAAAAGAGCGAAAAATAATTACGACAAAGCGACAGAGTCATATTCATACGCATAGTGACATTTCCTCGACAACTTTTTCGTTCGATTTTCTCGATCATTTTTGAATACTTCTGAGACATCGACAGTCACCAGTTACAAGTAACATACAACACACCCCTTTACCTCAGCACATCATTTCTTCACTCCAGATGACCTCTGCCAGCTCAGAACTCTCACGGTTGGCGAATCTCACGCCTAGATCCATTTCCGGATCGTCTACATCTTCTTCCACTACATGTCCTCCAAGGAACACGTCCCGGCCCAGTACAGCAGGGTCCAACTCGTCTATACGGTCTCGACACTACTCTGCTGACCAGTTTGAGCTGCTCGAAGAACTGGGTTCGGGCTCGTTCGGTGTTGTTTACAAAGCTATCGATAAAGTGAGTGGTCAGATTGTGGCTGTCAAGAAGATTGACTTGGAGTCTTCAGAGGACGATATTGAAGAGATTCAAAAGGAAATAGCCATCCTCTCGGGTTGTCAGGACGACCATATCACCACGTATTATGGCTGTTTTGTACGAGGATACAAACTCTGGATTATCATGGAGTATCTGGCTGGAGGGTCTGGTTTGGATCTTCTTAAACCTGGTATTTTTCACGAACCGGAAATCGCAGTCATGTGCCGTGAACTGCTAGAAGGACTCATTTATCTTCATGATAACGGCAAGATTCACCGGGATGTGAAAGCTGCAAACGTGCTAGTATCTTCTGAAGGCTCAGTCAAACTGGCTGACTTTGGAGTAGCTACTCAGCTTAGTAACAATATGAGTAGACGAAACACGTTTGTGGGCACTCCTTTCTGGATGGCTCCTGAGGTGATTCGTCAGGAAGATTACGATACAAAGGCTGATATCTGGTCTCTCGGTATTACTGCCCTTGAGTTTGCAAAGGGAGAACCTCCGTTGTCAGAGTATCATCCCATGAAGGTCTTGTTTCTCATTCCCAAAGCTGATCCCCCTACTGTTCCTTCTGGAGGCAACTGGTCTGCTGATTTCCGTGATTTTGTTGCTTGTTGTTTGAAAAAGAATCCTGCTGAACGACCTACAGGTAGACAACTTCTAAAGCACAGATTTATCCGGAAAGCCGGTAAAACTAGTCAGTTGAAACTGCTGGTGGACAGACGGGAACGGTGGATGGAACGGCATCGAAAAACCAAGCCCAAAAAGATGGCGGTTGAAACGGTGGTTAGTATGGACCAGGTGGAGGAAGATGATTCATGGGACTTTGGAACAGTCAAAATGGAGACGTATTTGGACAAATCCATGGACAGCAGTTCCAGCACGATTAATCCTGCTGTTTTGAGACAGTTGACCATCAGTGAGAACAATGCTCCCGAGGTTACATTGAAGAACCCTCTCAGAAAAGTGTTCATGTCTTCAGAGTCTCTAGGAAGCAGTATCAAGTCTGTTTCGTCTGTATCTACAGCAGCTGATGGAGATACTGTCAAGGCTGGTGCTCCAAACGTCCATTCTATTGTTCGTCAGTGCATTGAAGAGACGTATATGGAGATTGGAGGCGAGTCTGCTTCTCAAGCTCAACAACATGCAATGAGACGGTTTGCCAAGGGATGGAATACGCTGGAACAGGCGGATCCAAAGGCAGAGTTTTATTTCGTGAAGCAGCTGTTCAACCAGATTCTCAAGAACCCAAAGTTGGTTGAGCAGATGACGAATAAGAGGACTAGCAAGAGAATTAGTGTGGGTCAACAGAAGGAGAGAAAGAGGGATCAGGTCGAGGAGTTGATGTTGGGACGGTGGATTGAGGAGTTTGAGGAGTACGATAAGTACTAACTCTGGGCGAGATCGAAGGCGTAGCCTGAGAGAATGCCCTGAGTACCTCCACAAAGACTTCTATACCTGACACTATACCCGTCCCAGACAGCCCCACTAACGTGTACAAATAGCATAATGCATTGATTGATATTTAGATTGAGTAGGTGGGTGATCGATGAACTGACAAGTCTGATGTCTATCATCAAGAAAGAAAGATATTAGATCTTTAGATGAAGAGGTGTATGTTAAGATCTATGATATTGCTCCAAATGAGATCTGGTTTTAATGGACAGAAGTGTATGAAGCTCATTGATGACAGCCTTACTCATTGCGTTAAGTTGACTGAGACTGTGTTTGTGGTTTATAGCGCACAATGAAGGGATCTTTCTGATCCGATTCGAAGGGAAGATAAATGACATGATTGAGAGGATCTGTCTGATAGAACTCAAAGAGAAGTACTTGCATACTCAGTCTTCCGAAGTAGACAGTCTGGTGGGACATTTTAGTAGATCTAGAGGTCGGTTTGCAGACGAGTATGGCAGTGACCTGTTACATTTAACAGTACCTGTATATATTTATATCTGGAGATCATGAAGACACTGATTCAGGAGTGAGCTGGTAGCAGAAGTGTTGCAACTTGGTGCTATGCGTCATCTTCTCTGTTGCTCATGTCATCTAACAGCCTCAAGGATCATGCTCATACTTGTAGGATGCCCCAGACGTACCGCAGAGAAATACAAGACCATCTGAAACTGTGAGGTTGTACTTCTGTTGACGACTCGCGGATTAAAAAGAGCTGCTCTGTTTATGTACCACTCAATTTGACCCTCTACTGATCGACTACATACGTCCTACCAGCACATACTAGGTCCTACTAGATAGACACACCTCAGCCAACGTTCCAGACAAGTTCAGGAGCTCAATACCGTTGCAAGGAAAAGCTCTCAAGAGTACTGAACTAGTTGAGAAACGGGCGATCATCAAGTTGACTATACTCACATAGGTTAGTTGTGGTATGGACGGTACCTTCAAGCGCTGGGGATCTCGTCCTTTTCAATAACCATACCAACACTCATCATCCTTCATCAACCTTTTCATTCCATATAGTGCTGAATAATGTACTCCACCCGTTCCACCCACTATCGACCTCCATCCTACACTCTCCGTTATAAATACCATCTATTCTAATTATACACCTCTGTGGAGTGACTGTTCATCCAAGTGACCAGTCTGGCTTGATGACACATTCGAAGGGCTTGTCTTTAGACACTCTCAAATCAACTCCCTGTTCAGCCACTCCTTGATGTCCTTCTTTTAGTTCCTCCTTCATCCATACCCATCATAACTGAGCTGCCAAGCAGTTCACCGAATCAGCAATAAGCTAACATGCTAATCCTTCATGTTAACTGCTCGCTACGCTCACAGTTAACGCTTAGCTACAGTTCGCTTCGCTCACTGCAGCTATAAGCACCTCGCGGCCATCGTCACCGGATCCACATACGGCACACTAATCGCCTCCAAGTACTCATCCCTGCTCGTCGTACACTCCAATTTCTCCTTCTTTTCAGCAGTCAACAACTCTCCCACATCCCAAGTATCTTCCTGGTCTCGATCTCTCCACTGCAGGGTAACAAAGTCCTCATCATCGGCCTTTTTGACGGCTAAAAGTGCTCCTGAGAACCGAGGGGTCTGTTCTGACGACGACTTGACTGTCATTTGAATGGCCTTTGGCTCATTGGCGTTCTGAGCAGCTCTTTTGGCCGCAGCAGCAGCTACAGGGTCCTTGATATTCTCCTTGTTCACGTGATCAAACGAGGGTCGTAAGAGAGCCGTGGAAACAATGGGATTGAGATGCAGCTCATTGTTTTTGAAAACGCCCACCATATTTTCTTGAGGATTGGATTCCACCAAGTTTCCCTTGAGAGTCTGGTTATTAATGTTTTTCCACTGAGTACCCTTTGCTTGGTCATAACATCGGTCTGTAGGAACAGGAACATCCACTTCAACCACTCCACTTTCCTTCTTGATACGAGACTCGGTGATTCCAGTCGCGTGAGAAGAAGTATAGGGCGAATCCACAGATCTGGCAGGGTACTGGTAGAGATGGATATTGCCTGCTAGACGGGTAGAAAAAAAGACGGGGAACTCTTTAACGATCGGATCATCGTCGTCCACGTGACTTTCGGGGACATCAACGTCCATCACGTCCTCCTCCTTCACTTCCACGTCTTCATCCGGTACAAATAGGTCGCTCATGGTGGTGCTGAGATGTTTGACGGAGAGATGAAATTTGAGATTATGCAGCACAAGAAAAATTTAGGGTTTATGCAGAAAAACTGAGGTGAGGGAGAAGAGGATTTGTGAAGGATTTTGTGTGGCACCAAGAGGAAGCGAGGAGACAAAATGGTGGAGTGGTGGTAGGTGATACTGTGAGTGTTTTTCTGGACGTTTTCAGAGGCAGGAAGGTCGTTTATAGTGGTGTGGGTTGAGGGAGCTGATACTTGGGAGTAATGAGTAGAGTTAGTTGGGAGATGTAAGTAGAGGGAGTGAGAATGTGGGAGGAGATATGGGAGGAATTGGGTGGTTTTTGGAGACTGAAACTCATTTGAGGCACTTTATGGCCTTCTTTGATGTGTTTGAACGGCTTTTGATGGTTTTTATTTTTTCAAGGCTCACATCATCATTCTGCTTCGTCTATGGACATGCAACTTGGCTTGCACAATTTGAACATGTCTGGTGCCTCATTCACAGAAACAAGGAGAGGGGCTGGAGGCGAAAAAGAGGGGATGAAGGGGGAATATTATGGAAATAAGGGTCATTTGGGTGGCTAGAGTGGGCTGTGTGTTTCCCCGACAAGAATATTGGTTTATGGACCAGCTAGGGAGTGGGTCACCGCTACTTGTACTTGTACAAGTACCGGTATGGATAGTTGTACCTCAGTTGGTATCTTGAACCTGAGCAGGTATTCTGTAAACTCTTCGCTACCTAAAAGAAGAAGTCAGTCACATCCATCTCAAGTGTGGAATAATATTGTGACATCCGACTCTCCAGATATTATTCCGCATCTAGGAAATGTTCCACTCTTTCGCTTCGAGATGTGTCAGATTATCCACATGTGGAATATTATACGAGAACACGTATCGATTGGGTACAGTTGTCCAGCCCGCCTGCTTGAATACCGGTAGCTATACAGCGTATTATGCCCCAATGTCCACATGGTCAGTCCATCAACCCCTTCCTTGCTCTAACCCAATTCCTCTGCTATGGACTATCATATAGAGACGTCAGATGTAACAATACTAGTCGTCCATATGAAGAAAGACAATTGAGTGAAGGAGTATATATTATCCCGTTAAAGCGCCATACAGACAACAATACGAGTTCCATGGCGCAAGGTTCATGTTTCAACTGACATAAAGGGTGTCGGCCTAGATCTTTCGATAGCCATGTCCTTTTCATTCAACAGTACAGTAATGGATACACAATCAACTTTCTTCTGATAGATATTATATTTACATTCTACTGTATCAGTGGTTACCCT
This sequence comes from Yarrowia porcina, assembly GCA_900519025.1. Classification (NCBI taxonomy): domain Eukaryota; kingdom Fungi; phylum Ascomycota; class Dipodascomycetes; order Dipodascales; genus Yarrowia; species Yarrowia porcina. The sequence continues at coordinate 603,909 of ULGT01000005.1, forward strand.
CCTGATAGAATCACCCATCATACTCCAAGTACATACAGGTAAGCCAGCCACAACATCTTACAACAATATTATCCAGTCAGGTGATCTCTCTATTGCCTGGTAGCCCCCTATAACACTTTCTTTCTTACTCAACATGCATGTATTGCTATATACCATTCTCTTCTCACTAGACAAACTAGTCTTCTGAGGAGTCACTGTTCTCCCCTAATGTCAGGTCTCGAGTAAGTTGTATCAGAGTGAAGCTAAGCTATCAGAAGAACTCTGACTGGAAAGAGAAACATGAACTTTGAAGTTCACTGCTTTTTCTCTCGTGTACCTCCTTCAACGTCCACCTCCACTCCTACAACTTACTCCCACGCCCTCACAACTTTTCCTTCTTTTCCAGGGCCTCCTTTCTCAGCTGAGTAGAACTCAACTTATCAGCCCAATTGTCCTCCTCACTGCCTTTTCCACCAACAATGTTGATTTCAAAAACAGTCAACGTACTCCAACCTTTTTCTTCTCTCACTTTATTGATGGCTGCTCCTCCTCCACGAGTCTCAGCAGACAAAACAAGAGCATCAATATCAGGATCAGAAGCCGTAGGTCCATAAACATCGTTGATCATGACGGGCTGAAGACGAAGGGGTGGGGAGATGTAGTTGAGGAACTGCGTCACGTGACTTTCCCGAACATCGAACGACTCCATGGCTTCAGCATACTTTTTCTTAGTCAGCAATTGAGGACCGGTGATTCCCACAATGAGTTTATCACGTGTCAACCATGCTGCTAACGTAAGCAGGATTTTATGACCTGCGTGCAAGTGGTCAAAAGTGCCTCCAAGAGCAACTACAGAGTACTGCTCCTCAGTAGCACTAGCAAGTAGCTCTTCAGACTTGTTGAGAGTAACAGGATTGGTCACGTGACCTGGGGTACCCTCCTCTTCCTCCTCTGATTTCTCCTGTTCATGGTCGAATTTGTAGCCTGGTTTTTCGTAGTCCATTTCATAGCCACTTCCGTCATAACCTGTGGAGTCGTAAGATGGTTCCTGGGATTTTCGCGAAAGATCAAAAACGCCAGGATCGGTGGATTGAGGAAGGATGATGACTGGTAGGGTCGAGACCGTGGCAGAGTGGATGAATGAGTCCCGGAACGAGGAGCACAAGTCGGATTCTGGGTTAGTATAAGTGGGAGAAGTAACGAAAGATTCTTCGCAGAATATGGAGAAGAATAATGAAGGAGAAGTGAGTGGAAGTTGTGAAACTTGTTGTGGAATCCATGAGATGTTCTTCAAAGTCGTTGTAATAGAGATTGGTGGTATCAGGTACTTCAAGGTAGATATCAGATAGCCGTGGACTCGATGTAGTTACGGTGTACTCCCACCAGACATCCGTAGACAGGCGAGCCATAACGATGTCTCAATGGGGGTACAGGAAGTCCAGAGAATTGAAGGGTCCACCAGTGCTGATCATGATCAAGCCAATAAATCTGTCAGCTGAGTGATACCACAGGGGGGTCCATATCACATCATCGTGAGGTGAAGGAGTAATCACAGTAGCTCAATGTCAAGGACCAACTCCACAATTCACTTGGTACTGCTAAGCAAAACCGTAGGGCTCACACCGGCGTCATGAACTAGACAAGTCATCGACGTTAAAGAGACTGAATGAGAGCTGCGACCACTCAGGAGGATCAATTGAATCACAAAAGACGTATAGGGACATCCAGAAACATCCTTCGACCTATTAGCAGTACTGATACCTTCTCCAGAAGGTCACTATCCACCAATTAGGAAGACAGCACAGACATGAGGTACTTCTGAAGGTTGGATGGACTGTACTTTTCACTCTCCTTAAGAGTATTGATATGGGTGACTCCGGAAACATTCCGATTGGGATGCATTGACATCAAATCAGTGAAGTCTCGAATGCTTCTGAAGATAGAAACATAACCTAACCTCTTCTCACGGACTTGCTCACTTTGACTTGACTCTCTCAAATAAGCACACTGGTATCTCCTGGTCAATTGAAATAGTCAGCTTTCTTGACCTCCCCACTAAGAAGAGAGAGTGAAGGACATACGACAACAAAGCAGATCTCAACCTAGGGTATCACATTTGACCAAAATAACCATCTCATCATAAACGTGAAATAACAGCCAAATCTCATATTGGACCTTTCACATCCTAATCAGATAGCAATGATCCCATCACAACCACACAACCTCTTTAAAGAGAACGTACTCATGAGACAGTTGATATCAAGAGACTCCTAAGAGTGCCTATCTTCAACTGTCCCAAGAAAGTAGCTTCTGCTTCTACCAATTCAAATGTCTTCTGACAGTAATATCACTCCATATCAACAGATGGCTGATCGATCAAAGAGCCTGACTTCAACTTCTCCTGATAACAACTGATTAAGCTGACTGAGATCTGGCATTGAGGATTTGCTAGGAACCAGATATCAGCCTCTTATTAACATAAGTAAAAAAACCTCTCTATCCTTCTCCTTCTCACTCAGACCTGACTCATCGAACTGACTCATTGAACCTGACTTCGTCAGTTTCAACTCGCCAAGTTCTCTTCACCAGGTCCTCATACTCACCATACTTTCCAGCCACCAACACCTCCCAGCTCTGCTGTCTATCCAGCTTGACATTTTCTCCATCAAGCAACACCCTAACATCAATAGACTGTCTTCCCAATTTAGCCGCCTCTTCTACCGCCAGGCCATAAAACTGTTGGAGCAGTTTTTCGGCCTCAAAGGCGTTTGTGGGAGCAACCAATGTCAGAATATCCAGAGTTCCATTCTGATACGTCATTTCCAGCGCTTTTCGCAACACGGAAGCGTACAACTGGCTCACTTGTTGCACGGCTCCATCCACAGGAGCCACCAACATGAGAGTATGAGCGTAGAGCATGTCGAATATTGGTCACGTGTAGAGAATAGGGGTCACGTGTATGTCGGTCACGTGATCTGTTTTTTGTCACGATTTTCTGGTGTCGTCGTATTCGAAGTCGTCCCTCTAATGTATGTTCGATGGACTTGATCAATCAATGTGGGGTCGATGGAGGAAGTTAAAGTTTAAAAGTGGAGATGTGCCGGATGGGGGCCGAGCAGCAAATAGAGATGGGAGATAATGTGTTTATTGGGATGAGAATAATACCATTCAAATCAGCAAAGTCTGGTGAGTAAAATGCACTTTTCAGATTTTTTATAGCACATCTGGTTCATCTGTTAGTCTTGTCCTCCCCTCTCGTCTCACTCAACACATGCGCTACAAGTGCAGGGATGCAGTTACAAGGCGGACCTCATACCAAGAAAGACAGAAGTGAACGAGTGAGGGGAGATTATGTAATCAGGGGGAGGGGAAGGGGAGATTCGGGTGAATGGATGTTTTACAATGTTGGTGGTTGGAGGGGTTTTCCAAGGGTAGAGTATTATGATTAAGGACAGGTTAGGAGCTATAGTGAGAAGGCTGGGAGGTGGTAGAAGAGGGAGTTGAAGGGGGATAAAGGACGTACAGTACAGTATGTAGAATTGTTGACAGACAGAATCAATAATTATGCTTCGATAAGCTGGTTAGTGCACTCTTGAGGAAAATAACGGATCAATATCGTGCTCTGGAATACCTCTGTTGTATACTGTGGGGTCCAGAGGGGTCTCCTTGATAGAGTACTTGAAACAATGAAATGGTTGTAAAAAAAGTGTATGGGTGGGCAAAAAGTGTATGGGTGAGCTTTATGAGCTTGCTAGGAGCCATAGTCGCAGCTCATGACTTCTTCGAGCCTTACTTGAAGATACAATGAGCCTATGACATGATGTCCTTCTTATGGCCCTACTACTTGAGTGGACTACGGCGAAATAGAGAAAGAGAGGGCAAATGGAGTCTTCTAAGGTCGTTTTATCACTAGTCGTTTACTATGCAGGTCTATCTCACTAAATCATCTTTATTACTGTTTCTGTCCTACCAAGCCCACTCCTCTACAATCACAACAAAGACTTTAATCGGTACCAAAAAGATGAGTTGAGCACTTAGCAGTCATTATATGTGAAACAAAAGACTGAAGAACTCTAGAAAGCGAGTCTCATCAACTCCAAACGTTCTCTTCACTTCTTTAACCTCACTTTCCCTCGAGACTATATCTAGAGATGTCACTGGTAAGCAGTATTATAACAGAGAGAGCAGAGACGAGTTCCTGGGAACGCTATTGAACACTCAATAATTCGGGCTGTTCTTCCTTTTCATCTTTTTCACTTCAAAGATGTCCATTTCTCTACCCTTCTGTCCTACCCTCCCATTACATAGCTACTCATAACCTCTCTCAACACTCTTTCAGCCAAGTCAACTTCTAGAAAGACATCCTCTACGCGCTGCCCTAGTTATGGCTATTTTCTGTAGCTATTCTCTGAGGCACCAATAGCTTTAAGGGGGCATATTCTTGTTCTCCATTCTACGCACCTCCCGCTAATCATTACTCAACAGCCGGTACCACTATAACTCCATTCTCCGGCACGTGCCCCACCCCCTTCTTCTCCCCCAGTCACGTGCCCTCATCTCATCTCACCCCTCTCTTCTCCCATCTCTCTCTTAGCTTGCTCCACCAAGGTTGCTACCCTTCCTTTAGCAAACTATAGCAAACGAGGCGGAGTAGTAAGGCGGGGAGAGTGGAGGAGAAGACGAGATCGAGATTGTCGTAGTCATAGCAAAAACCGTCCTTGTAGTCATAGCAACAACATCTACTGTTCATTACCCTCTTCTATACCATTCAACTTTGGCTACCGTACATACTTAGTCGTCACTTTAACGCCAACTCTTCGGGGTCTTCGAAGCCACCTTCCACGCACGTATCCCATCGTACCTACGGCAAGATACTCCTGTTGTCCCAGCTCAAAGTTACGATAAAGAAGTTTCTGGATTGCGGGATTATGAGACTGGCCAGAGCAGGAGAACGGCGGCAGTTGCGAGGCTGAAAAACGGGGAGCGGCGACAATTGAGGGTAGAGAGCTGAACCAGCTTTTGTGCCGGCCAAAAAGAGCCGAAAATCGTCTAGTTAGGGACAGCCTTGATTCAGAGCTAATTTACTCAGGCGTTTAGCGAGAACAGAGAAAATGGGGGGAAATAACTTGTTTAGAGAGCTGAAATTTTGGTGGATGACTAATATGAGCCCATAGATTCAGAAAGTCTACTTATTTCCCTCTTATCTCCTTTTATTCTCTCTCAATTCCATTCTCCGGTGCTAACCCCGCCTTGAGTATCTGGTTAAACTTTGCGCTCGCTTGTGACAAGTATCCACTTAGAGTTGTCTGCCTGGGAGAAGAGCATGGAAGGGATGTGGGGGTGAGATAAATAAGTAGAAATAAGCTGATTTTGATGTTTTCAAAGCCACTATAGTGTTCAATCGGTGTTTGGGATCACGTGACTGCTTTCAAAATTCCAATTGGACCAATATTCGCCATTTTACACGTCTTCTCCTCGCAGCAGCAAAGTACCTTGTCTCAGATAGTAAACTAAATATATAAGCGAGAATGAAGTTGGAGGGGGTTTGAGTCACGTGATTGTAACGAGACGAACAAATACAAATATGATAATACTAGGGCTTTTGATTCGAAAAAATTGTTAAAATAACACTATTATTCCTCATATATGATCGGTCCAACTCGTCCATGTGGTGCGGCTCGTTAATTCGCAACCTTAAAATTAAATTCAAGTTTATTTTTCGATTTTATATATATCTTGAGAACTGCTCTTTCTCCCCCCCAAAACCACACTATTACAATGTCTGAACACGTGCCTGCCTGGAAAAAAGCCGGTCTAGCCGTCGAGAGCGTGAGCGAGGATTCCACCACTGTTTCCGGCTCCAACAAGCGAGCTGCCACTACTTCTTCGTCCACTTCTGATAAAGACAAGAAGCCTCCTAAGCGTCAAAAGCTGCCCAAAAATGAACGAGCTCCTCCTCCCGAGTCCGATCATCTGGTTTACATCAAGACCTTTGTTGATGACAAACCTTCGTGGAAGTTTAACACTGTTTCTCAGCAGTGGATTTTGAAGAACCTGTTCAACGAGCTGGTGCCCTCTGATTATGACGATTATGTTCTCAAGTATGTGAGTACAGTCAAGGGAGGAGCTCGAGATCGGGTCATTGACTCCGCTAAGCAGATTATCGCTGATAACAATGAATATGTTCAGTGGTTGAATGCTGATGATGATGAGGAAGAGGAGGAGACTAAGGAGGGAGAAGAGGGAGAAGAGAAGAAGGAAAAGAAGGTGAATCCTGCTTCCAAGAAACGGGTGCCTCGTCATTTCGTGAAACGAGCTCATGGACTTGTTTCTGAAATGACTGGAGAGGAGCCTGATGTGGATTGGGAGCCTGAAAACGCTGCTGATATCTCTACCAAGCCTGACTTTATTGTTCAGGATGTTAAGAAGCAGTACAATGAGGATTTCTCCGAGAATACCGTTCCTGAGACTGATCTTGAGTCCTACGATAATGCTCGAAAGGAAGAAAAGGTTCTTGACAAGGCAGTCAAGAAGATTGAGGAGCATGACAAGGAGAAGAAGTCTGAGAAGAAGAAGTCTGAGAAGAAGTCTGAGTCTGAAGCTCCTAAGCAGGATTTCATCGTTAAAGATGTAAAGGCTCAGTATAACGAGGATTTCACTGAAGGTCTGCCCGAGGAAACTCCTGCTGAGGAGTTTGCTGCTGCTCAGAAACTGGATAAGGAGCTTGATCAGGCCGTTGATAAACTGAACAAGGCCGAGTCAAAGAAGGGTAAGGGTAAGGAGAAGAAGGAGAAGAAGAGCAGCAAGTCCGATGATGCTCCTAAGCAGGATTTCATTGTCAAGGATGTCAAGGCTCAGTACAATGAAGACTTTACTGAAGGACTTCCTCAAGAGACTCCCGAAGAGGAGTTTGAGGACGCTGAGAAGCTTGATAAGGAGCTGGATACCGCTGTTGACAAGCTGGAGAAGAAGGGCAAGAAGGGCAAGAAGGAGAAGAAGACCGATAAGGCTCCCAAGCAGGACTTTATCGTCAAGGACGTCAAGAAGCAGTACAACGAGGATTTCACCGAGGGTCTGCCTGAAGAGACTCCCATGGAGGAGTTTGACGAGGCCGAGAAGGAGGAGAAGGTGCTGGACAAGGCCGTCAAGAAGATTGACAAGTCTCGAAAGGCCAAGTCTGCTGCCAAGGACAAGATTAAGAAGTAAGCCAAATGGGGACGAAGAAGAGAAGAGGGAAGAAAACGAAGGAGGTTTTGTATTTTTTAGTATATTATTAAATGACCTTGTTGGTTGTAGATTGTAGACAAACTGGATGGTATTTGGAGGTATCCAGAGTGCCCTCATCCTTAAGGGAGAAGATGTATAGTGCTAAGATAATTGAGAGGTAAATGTGAGAGTAACTCCGACTGTGACAATGTCTAGACGCTATGCTTACAATAGAGCCCTTTCTATGCTATTGACTGACTCAATTGAACTGGTTCTAGGTACAGGTGCCAGTAGCTGTGAAGAGCATGCATTTGCCGCATCAGATGCCTGCCGTAGCGAGTAGATATCAATCAGCAAATGATTTCGTGAGTAGAGGAGCTAGAGACTTCCTCATGGCTATCTCAAATACTAGCAATACTATGTGGTCACCGTCACCTGGTAGTGGGTTATATCAACTGTAACTCATACAAGCTGATGTGGAAAGGGACAATATATAATAAGAATAAGTTAGTAGGGGACCTGAAACAGTATCAGATGAGAAGGTGGAGTGTTTGCTAGTATGTCAGCTGTCTTACTGGGTCTCTATCTTCATTTTCGCGTGTTTGGAGAGCCATATGTAGAAGGTACCATTCTTGTATTAGGTGTCGCGGTGTTTAAACGAAGAATGGAGTGGAATTAGGTAAAAATGAGGTTTCAGATGACTCAATGGGGCCCTGATAGCAAATGATATTGACTCTCCGAGTTTCATTCTCATAATTTTTTCGAATACACACCTAAACACTTGGTAGGTATATTCACCTTGGCAGGAAAAGGGCATAAATTGTGCAAAAAAAGATGTTTGGTCGCTCAAAAGAGACATTAGGAGGCAGTAAGAAGCATCCATAGTCTCTGAGAGTGCTCAATGGGTTCTATTATCCCTAATGAAGGCACATTTACTCCTTTGCTGATAGCGGCCTAATCTTTCTCAGAACATTGCGAGGATATTGGGTGATGTGGGAGTCTTGTAAAAGCATAGACTTGCTAGAAAACTGCTATATTGCCGTTACAGTCACATCTATTATTATTTTGCCCCAATTATAACTTATTCGGCTGAACATTTCATCTTTAAATGTATACTCCGAAGTGTGGGTTGAACTAGACTTGGCATTATCTACGGGACTACATGTCACAAGGAGGAGGGAGAAACGGAGGCCTTATCATAGCAATAGATGTATTCCATAATCGCTTACAGAACATCCATAAACAGGTTTATTCGCTCTAATATAGTCTTTGAGCTTTTATACTGATATCAAGGTTCCAATAGCTAGAGAGTAGATGGCGACTAGTCATGAATCAAAGTAGCAATAGCGATGAAATAATGAATGTTCACAGTTCAAAGCCCAGAAAGCATTCCCAGAAGACATCTCCGTATGAATACAACTTTTATTGGTCAGTTTATGGCTGGCATTCTGATCGGTGCATATGGCCCTCAGTGAGGTAGAATCTAAAAGAATGAAATAGGGGTATCAAAACATGAAACCAAGAACAACAAGTAGACAGTATTTTACATTGATAGTGATTAAGTCAACCTACACTTGAACTATCACATCATATTGATTTTGTCATCCAGTTCATGCTATTCTTCGCCATCACGCCCTAACACAGATATCAATACATAAGACATATTGATAGAAGATGAAGAAATTGATGGATAATTAGAATAGAAATATTAGATACCAAGAGAAATAAATGCCTATGAGTGAACTCTACCGGTTCTGAATGTTAATATCTGTCTGGTGAAGTCCTCTGTTTGATACAGATGGTGGTCCATAGTGGAACAATATAGTCATGCTTGGTCTAACTCGATTAATCCAATGAAAAAAGCTGAATTGAAAGAAAAGAAAAATCAGTCTGTTAATAATTCAGCTACTACAGTAGTGACTATCTGACTACATCTCATTGTCCCTAATATGTAATACAATACTTCTCCACATTTCGTCAACTTGTGTGTAGAGACAAAATGCATACCTAAGGATATCTCAATCAAATGGAGAAGAAAATATCATATGAAGTAAAATAAAACGATGCAATAGTTTCCCTAGACCTCGTCATCGGAATATAAAACTAGCTCTTACTGTCGCTGGCATCTTATGACCCTCTGTTTTCTGTCTGTATCATTGGGATACTTGGTTAGGACAGTCAATGGTGTACAGTATTAAAATAACCCGAGCACTTCGAGACCTGCCCTGATACTCTACTCATCACGTTACTGTCATAAAACCAGCTACTTTATTTCAAATGCAATTAATCTATTATAAATACGTCTTACTCCCTCACCTCCTCACATCCTCTTTTCAACACATCAAAGACTGTTTGCAAGTCTCCTGGCTGTATGGGACTCCACTCGTCGTCATCATCCGACAATACAAAGTCGTTATCGTTGTACTTGATGTTTTGTCTTCTTTCCTTCATGCGTTCATTCCGTTCATGTCCAAAATCGATATCGGAATATCCCTCATTGTCAGACTCATAATCTGAGTCGTTATCACTCGAGTAACCTATGGTTCCATCAGGGTACTGTGTTCCTCTCTGTTGCAGTGGTCTTACAGAGTATACTGCGTCTGGATTGGCTTTCATATCTTCTTCAACAACTCTCATTACAGGACTATCATTAGACAGTTTGACATGAGAAAATTGTTCAGCATAAGTAGTGAGAATGTCAGGAGACGGGTCTCTGAGTTCCGGACTCATAGGCTCCATCTTGACCCTTTCAGCAGCCCTCATTGGTTCGTTTTCAACTGTAGGGAGAGTCCTAACTGGAGAAGGTGTAGCAGCGATAATCATTCCAGGAGCTTCTTGAAACGGGGGACTAGCAGGAATAGGTATAGAAGCTTCTTCAAGACTAGGGGGAGCAGGAACAGATGCTTCCCCGGGACTAGGGGGAACAATGATCCTGGTAGCCTGTTCAAACGGAGGGCTAGAAGGTATGGGGAGGTTTCTGGGAGATAAATGTGAGTAGAGAACCGCTCCATGGCCATTAATTTCGGGTTCATCATTGGGGACTAAAGCTGTCCCGGAAGGAGTAGTAGGCTCATCTGGAACATCTTCCATGTTAACATCTTCAGATACAGATTCTGTAGCATTATCAGTGATAACCTCCGGCACGGGATCTTCATCATCACGAACAGCATCCTCCATATGGACATCTTCCGCAACAGAATCTTCCATCACAGAACCTTCCTGTTCATTGCTTATCTCCTCTCCGTCTTCCAACGCCTCACTCATCTCTCTTCCCATCTGACCTAGCAACTTCAAATTATCAAAATGAGCACGATAGTCGACCTTTCTCTTTTTCGTTGGATAACCCGTCTTTTTGGTCACCAGATTTTCAGAATCAAGTTTGTCGACACCAAGCACATCCTTGACCTTACTTTTAGCCTTGGTTGGCGAATAAATATCCTCTTCTGGCGCTTCTCGATCAATGTACAGTCCGCCTCTGGTCTTGGTGTACCGACTAAAAGATCGAGTCACGTTTTTGGCAGCCACCTCAGCGGCTTTTCGGATTGGTCTTCGTCGTGGAGAGACACCTAGATTGTCAGCATCATCGATAACACCACCTTCAGGCTGGTGCTCAGTATCTTCGTTAGTCAACATTCCATCTTGACCATTAACACGATCTTCAGAGTCTAAAATTTCAACCACTTCAGTTTCTGGTTCAGGTTCTCGGTCTCCTTCAACCTGCCCATTTTCGTCTTCAAGATGATACTCAGGCTCCTCAATAACCGCCTCCTCTTCATCAACCTGATCTTCTTCAAGTTCAATAAATGCTTCCCGTTCCACAGGTTCTTCATGGGCCACCTCTTCAGCCAAGAGTTCCGGATCTTCGTTTCCTTCTTCCTCCTCCTGTTGTTCTTCCTTGGCTTCCTGTCCATCCTCCTTTTTCATGACCTGGCTCAAATGAAACTGTCTTCCAGAGGTATCGTCGTTAGGACCTACCAAATCCGCCACCTGCTTATGCACCTCTTTTTCGGCAGGTCCAAAGGTGCCGTTTTTGCGCACTTCTACGCCTTGGGAAATCCAAAATAAATCTTCCTCATCCATGTCTTCATAAACCTCCTGACTTTTAACCAGTACCTGAGGTTCATCAACGCTGTTCTCTTTCTTCTGAGTTTCCCATAACTCATACAAGTAAACAAGGACTTTTCCTGTAACACTGTCAACCAAAAGGTTGGAATGCTCCTGCCCTTGAGCAAGACTGAATTGCTCCATTTTGGCCGTGATAGCAGCAAATTCCTCGGTTCTCTTTTCACCAAATTCTCCCTCAGAACTCAAGGGACAAGAATCACCTTTGAAACGTTTAGGAGGCTTGGTTTTAAGCATTCTGAAAGTCACAGAATCTGCGTCCACCACTTCCAACCCTGGAATTTCGGCCACAATCAATTTCGGCTCGAAAATACCATCCCTTACCGTTTTCGGATGACTTGAAAATGTCTGATTTTGAGCCCAATGTATATTTGTAGCAAAAGCAAGTCTCCAGGACGAATCTTCTGCTTTCAAATGCTTGAAAGGGGGGATTTCGGAAATATCTCTGTCGTAAAGAACTAATGCAACGACACTCAGAAAGGGTTCCACTTTTTGAACAATTACATGTTTCGTATCACTTTTCTCAATCGGAGCAATGAACTCGGTATGAGTAGGTATCCAAATTTGGGCCACAGCCTTACTAACAACATGGTAGAGCCAGTTGGAGAGTGGGTTGACCATAATCATAAACCTGGGATGTCCATATTTCTTCAAAAAAGAACATATACATCCAGCCACATCATGAGCCATGCGATCATACTCCTTGATATTGGAGAAATCTCGATAAGTAGAAATCAAATCAGAGAATTCAACTGCTTCAGTCATTCCGTCCATGAAAATAACCGAGTAAACATTCTTTTCGATTCTTACTAATCCAAAAAAGACAATGCCTGCTTCTCCATGAAGACGATTCAAAGAGGGAGTAGAAAGATGATGGTCATAGAGAGCATCCCAGACTTGTTTGATGTATCCAGACTTGCAATATGGGAAGAACTCTGGATCAGAAGACTCAAGCAGAGAATACACGTGACCTGCAAAGTCTTGTTCTTGCTTAGTCATGGACAATCGAACCGGATAACTGGACCAGGCCAGAATATCCGAGATCACGTCATTCGGAAGAATAGGGAAACCTGCACGTGACACGAACTTGGAGATGAGATCAGGGTCCGTCGTGTAATCAAGCAGCACATGAACAGCAAATACCAGCCAAGGTAAGAGATTGTCCGAGATGATGAGGGTTGTGGAGTTGTCACGTGACTCTTTCAGCAAATAAACCTCCTCCCCTTGACTCTCCTGGTACTTGTCATGGTAAATAGCCGCTGGCATGACATTATAGGCCGTCCAGCGTTTCCGTTGCCGGGCAACCCACGCCGAGAAACACCGAAAGTACTCGTGCCGATCGTCCACGTGATCATTGAGACTCACGGTGCCCAGAACCTGCTGGACAAAGACATCCATGAATTTAGGAGAGTGGTGATGTTCAAGATGAACTTTAAACATGGGAGTGCATGATAGAGGTGGATTATGTAAGAATAGAAGGGAATAATTGTGGAAAATGGACGTAAATGGGGTAAATTAAAGAGAGGTAAAATGGTGGCTTGGCTTCATTAAATGGCGGTTTATAGAGGTCGGGAAGCTTTAGAAGCACTTGAAGTGGTCAGACGGGCTGCATAATAAGTGAGGGGTTGATACCAGACTGAGGGCAGGTACCAGTAGGTGTATCTGCTAAGATTGAATGAAAGAGAGCAATTTGCGCTGCTGGGTGTCATAGTCATCGTTAATAGAAGCGTTCTGTCTAGTAAAACTATGTGTTTTCAACTTTCTTAGTGAGTTGTGACAGGTATCCTGTAAGGTGAGTGATGATGAGATAGCAGGCATTATTGTGTGATGAAATTTGAATGGAGGAGGAATAACAGAGATTGAACTATTGAGAGCTTAGAACTTATGTATTTCTAGCTTTGGCTGCAAGTTTCTCACTCCGACAATGGTACATTGTGGTGTTCGGAATAATGGTATTCGATGAATACTTGAATGAAGAACTGAAACAGAGAATATCAGAAGAGTATAGTTGGATGATGAGATCCAACATGGTAGTGGAAAGCTCTCCATAGTTCTTTGAGACTGGCACACTACTACCAGACGTAGTATTTGTAGTTTCACGAGATACTTTTTATATGGAAGGTGCTATGGAAGCGGAGAGGTGTCTGAAAAGTTAGAAACAAGTCATTCAAGATGTGATCAGGATGACTAAGTACTACTATAACACTATAATGAATGTTTCATCACCTATCTACATGTTTACTACTTGAAATGTCACTGTATATTACTGTATTTCGAATTCATAGGCTAATGAGAAGACAATAAATAGCAAGGGGACATAAGCACTTCTGAGGGTGATAGTTTGATGGACAATGATAGCTCTTACTGAATTTCCTATATTCTTTTCATGTTATTGTTATGTTTATATCTCACTTATTTGGTGAAGTTGAAAAGTGATCATTTGAAAGCAGAGAATCAGCCCTTGAAGAGGTGAAAACATTACGAGTACTCTATGGTGAGCAAAAGTAGAAGCAGTCATAACTTTTTCATCCCATTCAGCTCAGGTAGCTTTTATCAAAATCTTTACGTCTACAGGAAACCCTTCAAAACGAATGTCAAAGTGCTTACTCCTTGCCCTGCACTTCTCAATACTGAATGACATAACCCATCACTCAAACCATTGAAACAAGATTCCACCAATAGATTCTGATTACCCTGACATCCCATATCCCTGCTCCGCCTCCAATATTCATCTCATCCATTGAACTCTGCTATTAATAGATGATGCTGGAGACAACCCATGAGAAGCTTTCGAGTGAATCGGCTCACAAGAATATCTAAGACTGGAATCTAACCTATTGGACTAATTAACAGATGAGTGATAAACCTCAGAAGTCTTTCATCCGACTTCTAAACATCTTTATTCATCTTGTTATCTCCTCTCCTTACAACTATTGTAGCATACCAACAAGAGCACTAATTATCGGTACCCAACTACATGGATCGGTACTGGTACCGGTACTGAGATTGACCTGATGCTCTAGAACCAACTCTTTAGTCTTCACCTCGTCCTTTTAGCAACTTTACAACTACCCCTCTCCTCTCCGATTGATAACTGGCTACAGATAGCCCTCCAACGTTTATCCACCTGGAGGTCATCGAGGCTGAGTGATCTTCAGAGGGGAAAAATTGATAAGCAAAGATAGCAAAACTAATAGGTGGATATAGCAGGCCAAAGAAAGACTTCCCGACACCCAGTCTACCAGAACCCAACTATTTTCTTCTCTATTCCTCTCTATTGTTGTCATGGTACACCAAACACCTCCAACCCTGCAAACTCTAGCGCTCATCAAACCCTGGGAATATCGCAGAACCCTGAAGATGTCTCAGACTAGGGAGGTGCCAAGACCTGATACGCTTTAAACATTTTCTTGGCAGCGCAAACCGTGCACAAACGCCGTTGCCAAGAGTAGACTAACGATGTGAGGGGTATGGATGAATCTAAAACAGGTCGTTTTTGGGTAAAAAAAGCGTCAAAACACTGTATTGTCGTTATTAACTGCACCAGAAGTAGCGTGCGATAACTTCTTGCATCGTGCTTCCTCATCAGTACACCAATAAAGTTGCAGTGATCTACCCTACATAGCCATGCTCAGTTATTCGGTCAAGTTGGAGGGGTGCAACTAGGTAAATAATTTGGTTGTGAAGATACAAGCGGTACTATTAGATGCTTAACACTTCAAGGACTCTATTTGTGTTACTTATATGTCTTCACGACTCTTTTCTCTCTGTGTATGCTCCTTCTTTTCCACCCCTCTCCACAGCCCTACATCTTATAAGCGAGGTATCACGTCATAGAGGTAATAAAGGGGCAGTACGGAACCTTTTTCTTGACTATAGAAAATCTAAAAGGAAGATCTACCGTTTGAGATGGACCTAACAAGTGCATAGAAGGCGATTTATTGCGGTTCCTGTAGCCTTAGGTACTGGGTTGTCTTGAGATATTTACAAAAAGTGGGTTAAAAAGCAGGTAATAAGACAAGAAACCAGGGAGATATAATCTCGCGAGTATGAGGACGGTAGTGGGCTTTTATCCATCAGTTTTGGATGATTATCTTCTCTTTTAATCCACTTTCAAGTGCTCAGGTTGGACCCACAATTTTAGCTTTTATTGAAAATCATAACCGGTTTTTGCGCCCTAAAAACTCGAGGAATAATCACGTGATTAAGATTTAAAATAGAGAATCAGACTCAGCTAGTTTAGAGGAGAAGAATGATACTAATTTAATCTGAATATGTCTCCTTCTCCCAATTCTGACCACCTGCATCTCCGGTAAATACGGGGTCTTGGCTACATTATCGAGAGTTTATTCTGGTGGAGGATGTTGCTGTTTTTGGAAGTGTGATTAATGGTGTTAAGAAAGTTGAATAGAAAGTAGTGAGTAGTAGTATTGGATTCCACTCAGTGCGAGGACTCTAGTGGTCAAGTTTATATTCTTTTAGGAGCATTATTGGCCAAGTTAGTCTCTACATTCGAGTTTCACTCTCTCCACCTAGAAAAGTATTTAAACAGGTGAATATCTCTGTATCATCTCCATCAAACGCAATCACCACTACAGCACTACTACAATGAAGTTCACCTACATTCTCTCCGCTCTTGCTATTGCCCCTATGGCTCTGGCTGCTCCTGCTCCTGAGGGAGTTGAGATTGAAGCCCGACACAAGAAGCCCAAGAATGAGACTGCTGATGACAAGCACCACAAGGAGAAGCACCACAAGGAGAAGCACCACAAGAACAAGACTGAGAAGCACCACAAGGATGAGCGACGGGAGGTTACTCAGCTGCTTCTGTAAGGTTGTGAAGAGAAGGATGTTTTTTGTATGGTAATAGATTGTTTCTGGATGTCATAGAGAAGATATAGTACGAGTAGGAGAGATTATAACAGAGGTATAGAGTGCTTCAGTCTTTAATGAAATCGTCATTTTGATTCATCCATCGGTCTATCGTTTGTTAGGGTCGTTACCAGCATAAGGTGTGGCTTGATTTATATGGGAGCTAAAATAGTAGAAGAAACTTGGAAGGGAGGTCATGTGAGTGATTGGGGAGATCATTGCAGCTAACTGGCGCCTTGACAAGCTCTCATGTTACTATTGTATACATATTGTGTGTAGTTTCACCACATAGAAAGACCACGAATTTACGGTGTAGGTAATTATTGACTAAGCGTATCTTATAGAAGGACAAACCTCTTCACATGGCCTAATAGTCCTTTTATAGAGACTCACCGAATACCCTAGTGTACTATCTCACAGTTATTTCATCTTTTTTTACACATTCTACATATATCTCCAAATGTGGAGACATGAAGTGGATGAAAAATTTACTTTAAAGAGCTACTATAATGTCCAATAAGAAAAAGATGATGGACTACACATCCTATAGTAGCTTTCTGACTCTTACTCTAGTCGTAATTCATAAAACTTCAGTAAATATTCCACTTCAACAAGTGATTCGTCAGCATGATTTTGTTATACCACATGCAAAGCTCCGAAAGTAACTGGCTTTATCAAATTCATAATCAACGGTTATCCCTAATCTTCCACTGCTTTCCACGTGAACATACATCTTATCACGTGACTTCGTCTCTTATCACTTTCGATAATGCAGCCAAGCCAGCACCTTCATGTGAGGTTATCGCAAGCAATTCAGACGTCAATTCAGCTGCTGACTCACTCATACCTTTACCTCAGTCACCTGGGCCTTGTTGACACCAACAAACGTGCGATAAACACGCGTAAACAACATACCTAATGGAATGCCGAGCAGAGTATTGACAATCTGACAAGCTATACACTTGAGAAACATTCCCTGGTCAAAAGTGTGATGTTGAGGTTTAACCAGTCCTGGTATGTATAGTCGTCCCGTGGCAGCCAGATATGAGCTCACAAGCGAAGCAATTATCGTAAACATCAGCCAAAAAGTCTTCATGGTGGTGTGTAAGATGGAGAGATGTGAAGGGGAGAAAGTGTAGATGGTTGTAGGTTTGACTACCGTAGGGAAGAAGTCGAGGAGAGTGTTGGATGTGAGTGACATAAAAGTAGAGGCGTACTGGTACTCTCTAACTCGACTTTTTTAATGGATCTATTAGAACTTTTCAGATTCTTTTTTATTTGACCTTACCACGCATGTAAGAAATCCCTCATTCTGAGCTGTGACGTTAGAGAGGTTCAGAAAGTGGAATGGGATTATAGAGATTTACGGGTGGCACCAAAATAAATGATTTCTACTGTTTTTTTCTAGCTTGGGATATAATTATTGCTCAATTGTAGCCAACGTCCTTGGTATTGAGAATTGAAGATAATGCCAAAGTGAGAATAGCAGTATGAAACTGGTACTAACATTAAGAAGTAGTTGATTGAGTGAGTAAAAACTCTGGCCGTGCTATGATCAAGATTTACAGCTGTTTTTAGACTCAATTTGTCTATTATGGAGTTCTCTCAGTTCACCATCTAGCAGCACCTGAAGGAAAATGGAGAGAAGTTTGTGTTAAAATGCATGAGGGAACAATAGAGACCCGATGATTGAATACTTACGGTCAATATAAATGTTATGGGCCAACTCTTTTACTCTCTTTCCACTTTTCTAGCTTATAAAATCCTGTTTTCTCGCCCGTCGACAAGAAGGGCTCTGAAAAACAGGAAGTGTAAGAGCTATGGAAATGTAGTAGTGACAACAGGGAGTAACCTGTTGCGCAACTGCAGCCAATAGATGTCCTATATACGTCTTTCTAGTTCTTCTCAGCCAGTTTTTCATCTTAGTACGATTTTCGCAACTTCAGGGTTAAACCACTTCTTGATAAGGATGAGAGAAATGCGACATAAAAATTTGTAGAGGAGGGTACTGGGTAGATGAATGATCAGTATACCCCTAGTGGGCTAGTATGAGTAAGTTGTCCCTGTTTATTCTCGCGCTTTCTTTGGTTAATAAACTGTGTTATGACGACCGTCCAGCATTCGCCCTTCTTATGTCAGCACAACAGAGTGGAGAACAGTACCAAAAAGGCAGTTTGGGTAATTGGAAGTTGCGATTCGTCTACAATGCCTCTAGTGAAAGCCCATAGTGTGTTTATATTCATCTTTTTCAACTTTTATCTACCAGGTAAATGTGTCAAAAGGCCTCTCAATTCTGCAGCTAGACTACGACTGGGGAAAACGTGGTAGAAGCGACTCAAAAGCATATTGTAGCAATAAGGAGTTGACTGTTATCAGTAAGCAGCTTTATAAAAGGAAATATCATTTCCCCTCTCCTTTAATACATATTTTACCCACTTTAGAGATATGTCTTCCTTCATTATGCTTTTACCCATGCACTTCTAATACCCAGAACAGAGTGTACAGTAATATAAACACGCTATAAATAATTATACTAAGTAGTCCAATGTCTAGATAATGCTATTTGAAGTTTGGATGACCACGTGTTCCTGCCCATTTCAACTTTTCCACACTGATCAATTCAGCTTTCCAACCTTCTGGGAATTATCAGAATGTTACAGAATCACACAACGGAGAACAATAGCCTAACAAGGATACATGCCAGTAACATTTTGAGGTAGTTTTCCACAATTAAAGCATAGAAGAACATTATGAATATCCTGTTCCTCTTCATTAGTTCTTTTCCTCCTCAAGATACGCAGTTGTTCAATCTACATGTCTGACCCCCTCTACCCATACTGCTGATATGAAAGAGAACAACTCAAATATGCATTAGTGACAGCAAGAAGCTCATAATGAAGTGGCTGGGATGAAGAAAGTACTCTGACCAGCTTCTCTTGCTTCAATTCAGGTTTTCTTCGCTTGTTAGCCGAGATTTACCGCGTCCTAAGATTTGTCTTTCAACTAGAGAAGTTGACGAGAACGAAATGAAATGGATGTAGGGATGCATAAATAACAGCATGGGATGGTAGAACACATGATAAACCTTTATAAAAATGTCCTTGGTTATCAGTCCCACTTCCTGGCATCTTTTCTTCATCAACTAACCCAGGTTCTCCTACTCAATTCTTCTCCACAATGAGAGTGCTGACAGAACCTGGAGCAATACAAAAGTAATTCATACCAAAGACAAGGGCAGATAGTCGAGTGCATATAATTCGCAGAAAAGACTCTAGGGGGTGTCCTTTCCCTTTCGTTTCCAGCTTACTTTCTTCCATTAACCAAGTTGGACTTATTGTAGCAGGGGTCTCTCACTACGACGCTCACGAAACTGAGAAATCCGTTGATATATCACAGAGACACAAAGAAGTTGTTTCCAACATACTTGAAGTCAGGCTTATTGCGATCTAGAGCTTTTTGCTTTTCTTTTCAACTTTTCGAATGTAGTTTGGTGACCATTAAAATCCATGGTTTTGGTCTCCTCCAATGATGTTTACAATATAGAGTTTACTAAAGCAGAAAAGCTCACTAGATGCAGAGAGAAGCGGTCCATATTATTGTTACAGGTGCTGAAAGTGCTATCGTTATGTCACTCGGCTCCTTTTCAACTTTTCTTCGTCATCTATTCAGGTTACGCCTGCAGCAGTAGTCAGCATTCATGTCGGATTTCTGTTGAAGATGTGTTTAAGTACTGATGTGTATACTCAATGACATCGAAGAGTACTAAATAAGTAAGCAGTAGCCAGGATGAGTCATGTCAACAGGTTATTGTGGTTCATTTCAACTTTTTGTCCATTGATCTATCAGCTTATACAAACCCTCCTTATTTGTCTTCCATCGAAGGTGTAGACGGAGGTGAGATTTGTGGCAGCAATAAGTACTCAAGTTAATCAAATGCTATCACATTTCCCTAAGACTGTTATTCAAAGTGCCCTGGGCAGTCTATTCTACATTCGTTCTGAGTCTATCAATTTTTTCAGCAACTAGCTCTTTCTTCTCATCAAGTCATTCTGGGAGGATCAAACGAAAGGGCCAAAAACAGCAGTAGTACTTATGAGAGACACAAGAAGTGGATAGAACTCACCAAGACACGTCAGTGACAGACATGAGCAGTTCTTTCTACTTCACTACAACTTTTATCTGTCATGTATTGGAGTGCTCCCATGTCCTAATTCAGTCTCTTGGTCATGCATGCTCACACGATCCAAAGAACAGCAGTATCACTAGAAATAACAACAAAGAAGTTGGATGCCTTGAATGTGCCCCACTACATTCTAATTGAGACATCTTTACTCTTGCTTGTAGGTTTCTTTCTCCAATTTAACGACATATCCCTATCTCTGGTTTTGTCGCTGTGCACTGAGAAGAGTCTGACAGAGCTGGGATAGGTAAAGATCACTGCTGAAAGTATTAGATGGGCACAATAAGGGGTAATATGGTCCCACTGCTACTTCTTTTAGTTCAGTTCAACTTTTTTCAGCAAATTAGCCCACTTCTCTGTGCGACGATATTCAGCCTAAATATCGGTACAACCAGAACAGAGAGAATTGCGATACCAATACATGATAGAGACAATTAGAAGTGTAGAAGTCGCAGCTGGTAGCAGTAGAGAGTACGCAGAATTAGTTTCGTACTTCTTTTCAACTTTTATTCTTTGATATTCCTAGTTTCCCCAATCGAGGTTGCCGTCGTTGATTTCGATGCATATGCAAAGGAAGGACTGCAATTGAAATGTATACTAGAGCAACATATAAACTGTCTTGTACAATAGAGTAGCCCTAAAGATGAATATATGGCATGTTATTGTACTTCCTTTCAACTTTTTCTCTTCGATAATTGAAGTTGTCTTAACACATGACTTTCTCTCCAATAGACGATGCTTACAAAATGACGAATATGCATCAGAAACATCCAGCAGCTACAATTGAAGATATTTTGTATAGCACTAGCAAGTTTATGAATGTCTCGGTGCTTACAACTTACTTATTTTCAGCTTTTATTCGTTAGCTGATCAGCTTCTTCTAATGACTCCAATGTTCAGTTAGCTATTGTGTTCAAAGAACAGCAATATAGAGCAGTAAGGCGCATAAGAGACTTAGGGAGGTAAACAGAAGTCCACAGATGGACATAATGGTAGCGTAAATACCCTTTTAGTAGTTATGTTCAGCTTTTTTCCTTCAACTTATTGAGGTATTCTTACTCCGACATACTATCTCTCATAGAGGATTTCCACATTGCAGTAAATACCACTTCTATAGAAGGCAGGGACTCTAGAAAGTATTCCACCTACTTCTATATCTGCTATGTATTACAGCAGTAGTCCCTTTGTATCAATAGTTGACTTTCTTAGCTGATATTCTTACTAGTATGTGAGCTGGACTATGGATTCATCTACAGCCATCAGTGTCTGCGACTGCGAGAAAAAGCTGCAGAGAAGACCAGTGTGATCAAAGACTGCTCAAACAATCACTTTAAGCTGTAAAAGAAGTATTCCACTGCTCTCCAGTCTCTTTTCTAACTTATATGGATTATAGATACCGGAATAGCTCGTAGCTTATAAATGGGCCCCCTCTGTAGTAAGCACAACCCGGCAAAAACGGCTAAGGAGGTGGTAAAAACTATATGAAGCTTGATGTAATGCACTATTAGTCGCATAAATGTCATCAGTTACTTATTTCACTTCTTATACACTGTATCTCTAATACGTTTTCGAAGAGACTTCGCTTGGTATTTTGACCTGTGTTGGAACAGAGAGACACGGTACCAATTAAGTGAGAACTGCGGCGATGAATGTGAACATGACCTCTGCTGGCTATATTAAACATCTTCCAATCATTATCTCTCTTTATTTCAGCTTTTTTGTTTGGTTGATCAACCAACCAGCCCATGATTTTGTCCCTCCATCAATGGTGCTCACAGAACAGAGATAATCGTAGAATATAACTTACCAGAGACAATAAAAAGTAGCCAGTTGTACATTAGTTGACTCTAGTATGATACAAGACTTTTAATAAAACTTCTTTTCAGCTTCTTAGCATCACTTAGAAGATATACCATTGGGGCGAGGGATGATCTCCCTCTCAATGAGGTCCTATCATACTGTAGATGGACGTAATAGGGATAACACAAAGTTTTTCTAAGCTTATAGATAGCTATCAAGATCATTATAGAGCTGATGCAATAATTTATTTCAACTTGTTCTCGCTATTGCCGCTGCTCGGAGGTTGACTTACCCTGTTTGATTCATGATAGAAACAGCAACGATAAAAGACGTAGCAGTTAGAACTAGAAAAGTTCCTTTTGATGTAATTCGTCCCATAGAGCACATAGAGCCTCCTTCTCTACTTTTTTTCATCTTTTCATCAACTATTAATCACGTTTACCCCTAAGACTGATCTCTCCATTGAGGACAAATCGCGGAACCGATTCAATGTACGAGAAAATCTCTTCCACAGTAGTAAAAGCTACCAGATCGCACAATATGAGCAGGCTAGACTTCTTCGGCAAGTCATAGACTTGATTTTGTTCTCTGTTATTACACAGAACCCCTTATCAGTAAACCTCACCCGTTTTTATAATTACATGTGCTCACGACATGGAGGAAATATAGCGTCATTGTTAGATGGAAGATTCGCAAAGTTGACAGCTACTCTTTAATAGCTGTAATAAGCAGCACCGGGTCTTACCTTTCTTCAATTCATGTTATTGTCGTCAATTTTTTGAGCTATACAAAACAGCTTTTTGATCGCTCTATCAAGAGAGCATACAGAAAAGAGTATAATGAAGCATAGGTGATATCAGGGTACCACAAGAGTAAGACATACGTACAATATGGATTATTTAAGTAGTCCCAAGTTGTTATCCCACCTCGTATCATCTTTTCAGTGCTACTAATCGGGTTACTCTGTGGCAGGTCGTCTCTAACTCACATGACAAAAATACAGAGATGAGTATAGAAACAAACCTATAGACTAACAAGGACTTAAAGATACGAAGCACCCCACAGAAGTTCATACAGTGTCACAAAACCTTTGTCTTACTTCATTTCGGCTTTTTTGAATCATTGAGAGATTTGTCCAGAGCTGTTCAATGCGGTACCCCAAGGTGCAGACAGAGGTAGCAAGTAAAGCTCTAATATACAATCAGTGAGAGCAGAAAGTTGACTATCGCACGATTTGAGTGCTAATGGGTGTCTCGAACTCTTAACTTTGATCATATTCAACTTTTATTTGTCATTTAATCGAGATATCGCAACAGCTACAATCTGTCTCTACAGTACTATTTCAGAAGTTTGGTCGGAAAAGCACTTACATGTCCCAAACCGTAAACGTAACATGTTTTCATCCTCCCCCTGACACAGCACCATAAGTCCAAATGACTTAAAAAACCGAGAAACCGAAAGGGAAGCGTCTCAAGATCACGGCACAACACCCATTCATCACCTCTGGGCTCTATCGCGCAGGTTGGGCGGCATTAAAGATGGTGGGTCGGTATAAACTTTTGCAAGCCGTTTAACCCCACACTTTGGAGGTCCAAAAAGAACGTCATACAGGTGTGATTAGGCCAGGAAAGGAGTGGAACCTGGTACAGAAATACCAGGGCTACAGACTGGCGCTTCTTGATTTGCGGTATCACTAAAGCTGACGTAATAGGGGGGCCGCAAGTGTGAAACACCCCAAATATGCGATTTTGCCATTAACTGACCTTGTAGGAAAGATATCGGCAAAAAAAGACAACGGGAACATCCGTCTTCTCTATACAACCAGAAATATGAGCTTTACATCCTCAAACAGGGTCCCCTGGCCATGAATTTATCCATATCACGTTCTCACATGAACCCTATTTTGGGCCATTTTTACCGTACCTCGATAAAACCCATATAAATCGGGCTTGAATAGGGGTAGAAGGACGGGGTTGCGGAAATATAATAGAAAATAGGCAGATATTTGATATCCTAGTCTTTGATTCATTCCTTGGCTTCTGTTGATCGAGTATATTTCTATGTTGTGGAGATGAGTAAGCCCAACCGAATAAGCGCTTGTATTGCAGCTTAGGGCTTGCAGGTGAAGATTCAGAACGGATGCAGCAATAAAAGATATCCCATCTCATAGAATAGGTACTCAGCGATAATTCCCTTGAATTTGGGGACAATCCGACTATTACTGGCTGAATAACGAGCCTTTAAACAGCTACGATTTTTCGTAAAGTTAAGCTTTCATGCACGGAATGACCAAACTTCTGACAGGTCACTGTACATCTGAGAAGCTCACTGAACAAGGTAATCAAGACAGTAATGAATTGCAGCAAAGCCCAAAAGTATCCGATTGTCGTTGAAGTGCAGGTGAAATACCCTGGGGTCATAATATAACTTATCTGCTCCGTCTCTTGCCATTTCACTGAGTTATTCTCCTGTGTATGTCTAGCCTTCCCATTGAGTTGTGGGCAGAGAAGAGTGTAATACAGGAACAAAACTTACTAGAAGCAATAGGAAGTAACTCAATACTTGTAATATGCTCATAAGAGCGTCCCATGCCTCTTTTTTCACTTCGTTTCACCTTTTCTTCTTCGCCAACTCCAATTTTGCTAATGCTACATTCTAGTAACAATGCTCACAAAACAGAGAGAAGTACTCTTGAGAAACATACTAGAGATATAAAACAGAAATGGATACCAGTTGGTAGCCTCCAAAGTCCTCACTATTGACTTCTTATACATATTTTCAGCTTTTAAAGCTCAATATAGTAAGACAGCCCAACCTGTGATTTATGGTGTTTGCGGAACAAAGGTACACCTAGCAGTAATACTTGCTGAGGGCTACCAAAAGTCATTTTACACGGTAGCAGTAGTCTGCTTATACGTAAAGTACATGTTTTTCATCTTTATTCCGCTTTATATTTGTTAATTCATCAACTTCCCCTTATGCCTGCATGAAGTCTCTTCATGAAGCCCCCAAAAACAGTAAAAAAGCTGTAGTGGTATATGCTGGGAACACCAGAAGCTCTCAATTACATACTAATACTATTACAGAAAACAATGACATCACTTCCTTGCTTCATTTCAGCTTTTCTTGTTCATTTATCGAAATTCTTGCGCCAGTTTTTCGTCTATACGAGAATGATTCCAACAGGAATGACAATACTTGTACAGAAACCTCTTTCAATTACAACATGAAGTGCTCTGAAATTCTCTAAATTATGGTAAAAACGTAAAAAGCTCTTTCACTCTTCTCATTTCACCTTTTCATACTCATTTGAATTATTTATACCTGCCCATCATTTTTGTTGTAAACCTCATTCCTGCACAACACAAGTTAGGTGGGTAATACTACACGATTAATAAACAAAAAGGTATCTTCCGCACACAATGAGATAGCCGGACTCTCTGGGGTCTTGTCTTACTTCATTTCAACTTTCTTCCTTATTTGGACGACTTCTGCTACGGCCAGTTCTCTGTCTCTCAACATCTGGAACCCGCGAAAGAGATAAAAATAGTAAAACAAGCAATGAGTAAAGACAAGAAGTGGCTTATTGCAGGGCTGTGGCTTTAAAGAGTCGCTTGAACGTCTTGACTTACTTCATTTCAACTTTTAATCTCTGAATAATCGACTTAGATCTTTGCCCTCTTTTAGCTCGGTCAACGATGGTTAAAGAAAAGAAGGACCTATAGCAATAAAGTAGGTCGGGGACATCTTGAAGTCGTTGTTTGCTATTATGTAGCTATATAATACATTAAAGGGCCCTATCTTTGTTGTTTTCTTCTTATCATTCTTTCTTGCTCGATTTAAACCAAATCAGTATTTTGACTCTATGTTGAAACCCTCTGAACAGAGGCAAATTTGGAATGGATTGATGATTATTGCATAGGCAAATTTGGAATGGATTGATGATTATTGCATAGGCAAATTTGGAATGGATTGATGAATATATATAAGGCTTTTCAGTGATAACAGAGAAGTGCCAGATACGACCTAGCAAGCTCTCATACTTCATTTCAGCTTTTCCTCTTGAACTTTCCCGGTTCTCCCTACACCAACGTTTTGTCTCCAAGATAGGTGTCGAAGACAAGTGAATAAACAATGGTGAGAAAAGCAGCCCGACAACCCAAAGTTGTAACAAGCCTACCTGCACTTCGCTCCAACAACATATGCCACTTCAGGCTTTTGATTGCTGCTCACCAGGCTGAGTTTCCCGAGTTCTCATAACTTCGCAATCCTGCCTCTCTAACTGTATTCTTTCAGAAGAGAGTAAAGTAGCAGTATGAGAGAGAATCAGTCAGCATAAGTAATCTTAAGTGTCTTTGGTGCTGCTCTAACACCTTTGTCTATTATTGGTAACCTATTTCAACTTATTTTCCTATAGTGGACTTCTCTCTACGCTGGCTGTTAGTATCAAAGAGCGCCTCTTACAGAACAACAACGGTGAGCAGTATTACTTCTCAGAGAGAAGGCAAAAACACTTTAGTAATCTACCAGAAATGTTAAGAGAAAGCCTTTCTCGTTCGTCGGAGCATTTGTTCTTTTTTCTCGACTATTTCCGATTGCAATATCAGTCTCTGGCTATGACTTTCATGAAATAGAGATTTGTATTGTTATTTTCAGATGCTAGAGGTACAGACAAATTGTCATATGCCCACTCGTACGCAATAATAGCAGTCTTGATATCGTATTATCTTTGTTATCTGTTTTTTTCTTCATCAAGCGGGGTTTCCCAACTCAGGATATTAGCCTGTGTATTAAGGGCGGTAGAAAAGAGATAAATGTAACAAATAAGTTGTCGAGGACAATAAAACGTATAGACCAGCATCGAATCAAACAATTCAAACTCTTTTTAATCTTCTTTTACATGATTCAGGTTTATGTTTGGTATTTCCGGGACTTGTCCTTACATCTACATCTTGGCTCCCTCAACTAGCAAGGAACAGATATATATAAACAGGGGAACATATCTATTAGAGACGAAAAAAGTACCCAATCAGATACTAGCGGTTTAGGAAAACGTCATGAGCCAACTATTCAATTTGATTTCAGCTTCTTTATGTCTTTTTATCATATTTTCCCAATGCTCAATTTTCCTTCTTCATCAATGAAACATAGAAAGAGGATATAGCTCTACATAAGTAGTTCATTATGAAGAGAAGTACATTAATGTCTTCGTTTATGTCTTAATGGCGCTATATATATCTTGTATCACATTATTACAGCTTATTTTGTTCTATTTTTCAGGTTACACCGCCACGCGATTCATGGTGTCTCACCTAACACGTGCAATGTGTAAGTAACTGGAACATCTATAGCTACGCAATGATGCAGATAGTAGTCAGTTATAAACTAATACTCATGTGAACATCCTGGGCGCATTTATCTTACTTCTCTTCAGCTTTCTTAGTTAGTTTATCGAGTTCTCCGAAGGTCTGAGATCCGCCTCTCAACCTAGGATGCTTGCAGAGGAAAGATATGTAGAGATACTTCTTACTGACGAAGTCAGTAGGGGAATAGACTCATTATAATAGCCATCAAAAGTGTTCTAGACCTCTTTTTGTTCCTTCTTTCAGCTTTATTAATCTAAAGGGCTACTTGTCAAGGTGCCTGTTTATTTTTCAGGTTGAGGCACTTACAGAACTATGAGAACAACAACGAAAAAACTTAGGCCAGACATTGAGAAGTTCGGGGGGTGGATTGTTAGTAGCCAGAAGTACAAACACATTTACAACACTCTCAATATATCATTATCTTTCTAATGCTCGAGTTATGGAGAGGCCGTGTTAATCCCGTATACTGAGTAGAGGGTAATGAAGTATTAAGACATACCCACAGATATAATGAGTGATAGGTACTGCAGTAGATACTTTCTAGGTGAGCCAAGTCTCTTCTTGTAGTTTTTCTCCTCCACAGCTCTTCAAATATCCTAGACATCCAAACGCCATGATACAGTCTCCCAGCATAGAGTCAGACAAACCTGAGATACAAAGCATATCATCGACAACAACGAGTAGTCAGAGGCAATATAATAGTTTGTAAAAGGTCTCTAGCATTTAATTTTGCTCAATTCCATCTTATATTTGTCTTTTACTGGGTTCTCGGTACATATGCACTCCGTCTTTTCATGGACTTGGCAGAAGAGAAACAAACAGAGGAAAAGAATATGATGATAGCAATGCAGCTAAGTCATACACCCACTTATACCTGATATGTACGTTATGAACGACTTCTACCAATTCATTTCTGCTTCTCTCTAAAAATATCGAGTTATATGCTTATGTCGTTCCATATAGGATGCTTGAAGCAGGTTTGATATGACTGATAAACATACCATTTGAGCTGGGCATGAACTTTTAGGACAATCTAGGCCTGAAAAACAGCTTGGACACACTTCCTGACTCAACTTGACCTTTTCGCTGTTAGTAGAACAACAGAGTCTAACATGTGCATCTGGGGGTTTTAGACAGAACTGAAAGATGCAACAGGAGTAACACAGACCAGACTAGTAAAGGTAGTTAACTGCATAAAAGTGGCTTTGTGAGCAACATAAATAGTCTCGTGTTCTTTATTTCACTATTTCTTCTCTACTTATCCAAGTATCCTCAATCATGGATTTTGTCCATTCTGCTAATCTGCCCAAAGAACCGGATTTAATGTAGCAATCTTTTGCATCAGCTACATCTGAAGTAACCTGTCAAGTATATACGCATAGATAAATCTCTGGAGCACTTTATCCTGCTTCAATTCAGCTTTTATGTGCCATTAATTCAAGTTATACCAGACTGGCTTTTGCTTTCCGGTGCAATGAACCTAACAGGGATAAATACATCAGTAGTATATACCAGAGACAAGAACGGGGAGCTTGACCTCTTCCGATGACTGTTAAAAGCAAATGACTTCTCTCAAATGTCCTATTTTCAAGTTTTATTCTTCAATTTACCGAGTTATCCTAGATTCTCAATCTTACATTGGCATCCGTGGTGATAATAGAATGGAGAGAATTAGTGACAATAATCTGATAGTAACGACATAATACCAAATATGGCCCAATGGTATCAAATCAAGTCTTCTGTGCTTCTTACTCTACATCATTAGTACTTTTCTGTATCCCTTTCGAGATATACCCGCCGTAAGCTATTTCCCAGTGGTCATCGAATGACGGGTCGATGAACCATGGCATAAATATGCATCGGGTGATTGCTAAAAGCTGTCAACTGAACATAAGGGCTTGAATAACTATTATAAATATCTTCTTTTACCTCACTTCTAGTTTTCTTCGTCACTTGATGCTCTAATCCCTTCGTCCACTTTATCGCTCCGTTCCTGAACACTAGACAACAAGGATGTTGACAGTAGAAGGGCATATTAGAGATACGAAGAGCTAATCAAATACCTTCACGGAGACTGAGGATGTGGTTCTAGACTCACTTATACTTCACTTCAGATTTTTTCGATACTTGTGCGAGTTATCTCAAGTCATAAGCTTCATCCTTCTGATGTGCGAATACAAGAACGATGAAATGATGGTAATATGTGCTGGAGAGCAACCAAAACTTGTCAGTCACAACCAGTTAGCCAGATGGATGGTCTATGGTCTTCGCTACACTCCAATTCAAGATTTAATCCTCAAATATACCCTTATCCTTACGTCAACATGTTGTCTCCCCAGCTGAGGATGGTTGAAAAGGAAATACACCGTAATAACATATTTCAACTGCCAAAAAATGTTGAGAGCTATACATTATAGCATAGAGAGCCCCTTGAAACTTTTTCCCTACTTCTGTGGTCTTTTCTTGACATTTAATCGCAGATTTCCTTACATCTTGCTCTGACTTAACATTTGATATGTTGACAGAAAAGCAAGAAAAGCACGAGAAAAACTTACTGGGATCAATAAAAAGTACTTAGTGATCTACAAGTCACCTTATATAAGTCTCTGAAATTCTCACTTCTGTTTATTTCACCTCTCCTAGCTCAATAAGTCGTTTTATACTATCTCATAATTTAGGGTATCGAACTATGGTGCTCACAGGAGATTGGTAATGCAGCAATGGTAGGCACTGACTGGAACAATACAGTGAATCTGTCATAACAAATGGATAATGTAAGCTCTGTGCTCTTTCCCAAGCTTCATTTGCACTTATATTGGATTCTTAACAGTTCGCCAAGAATCGTGAGATTGGCCTCCCTACCTCAGATGTACGGATATAAGGAAAACACTGCAGTAGCACTAACTAGTAATAGGTAAAGGCAGTCAGTTACTCGATTCTCCATTGAATAAGTTACAGAGTGGCATAATATACTTGGTTTCATGTTTTCTTCATTAATTCATCAACTTATTCAGGCGTGCATTTTCTCACCCTCAGTGACGCTTACAGAACAGAGCAGAACATTGTAGAAAAGCATACAAGAACAGAAAAAGCATTCTGACGACCTTCTAGATGACAATAAGGTCATTTAATACTCATTGTCTTTCTCTGAATCATCTTTTTTCTCAAACTATCAGTTTATCCCTGCTCGTAGTATGTTCCACTCAATAAATGATGATGACTGAAATGAGATTGGTACCAGTAAAATGTCTCCAAGATAATCACAAACGTATGATTTCAAATGCTAGCAGTACATAAGCTACCCAGAACAACTTTTGCTAGCACATTTCAACTTTTATTGATCCTGAACATCAACTTGTTCTGACGCATAAAATATAATGGCTCCTAGGACGCCAAAGGCAAGAAAGATGATGTACAAATAAAAGCTGTTTACTATAATGAGAAGGCTTTAGAACGACAACAGAGTATGTGGAGAAGGACTGTATGCTTTTTTTACACTCTAATTCCGCTTTTGTTTTCTATTTAGTTCCCTTCAGCTGCCACAGCTCTGACCTACTGTATTTGCCGATGAGTTAATACACAGCAGTAAGACATTAAAATACGTAAAAGAGATAACGCAGTTCTAAAAGTTTTTTAATAGCGCTAATGAACACTTGAGGACTCTTTATCCTTTTCTTTTCAGGTTTCTCCTTCTATTTCGTGAGGTTATGCCAAACACTTTGGTGCCCGGTAATGATGCCCTCACAACAGCGAAAAATGGTGCTAGAAATATACTGGAGACTATGTTAAGCTGGCCAAGCATTACTCATAGCATTAAAAACAACTCCAGCAGTTTTTTACCCTTCTTTTCCGCCTTTATTTCTTAGTTCATCGAATAATGACAGTCCTTGGTTTTTCTTCCTCCCGAGTGCTCACAGAACAGAGGTAAGAGTATCAGTAATACGCTCAAACTGTACCATGAAGATATTCAATAAATACATATAGCCATTGTACATCATATTTGACACATTCTTATCTTTCATTCAACTTTTATCCGTTAATTCTTGACTTCTGCCTATACCAGACTTCCTGATATCAAAGATGTGTGCAGAACAGGGGTACATTCGACACATAAAGCTACAAGAGACATTTATAAGCAGTCAATTTCCCATTATTTGAGAGTGCTAAATACATCGGAGAGCTTTATCTACCTCGTTTCAGCTTTTATGGTTGAATATATCATGATATTCCTATGCATGCATTTCGTCTTTCTACCCACGAAGGTCAGAAAGCTAGTAAATATACAGCAATCCTAGATACCAGAGATTAGGACATTTTATCTTCTACTAACGGACGTAAGAGCTTATGAAACTCCTTATTGTACTTCATTTCAGCTTTTCTACCTCATTTTTGCGAGTTACATTCCTTTGATTTAGAAAATCTCCATCCGTGACACTCACAGAACAGAGCAAAGGCAGTTTTATAACATACTGACGGCTACCAAAAACTGTAAAGCTCGTCTATTAGTTGCCTACGGAATGTGCGACTTTCTATCAACCTTGGTTCTAATGCATTTCCTTAAATATCGACTTGTCCTTACGGCTAGAGCTCGGGGCCCCCAGAAATGAAAACAGAACAGAGACATTTACAATAAAAAGTGGTATAAGCGAGAACAAGAGGCGTGAATTAAGAGGGACTATGATATAGGCCTCTTTTAGTAGCTAATTCTGCTTTCCCTACCCAACTCATCCAATAACGCCAACCATGTTTTAAGCCCACTACAATGCAGCTCGTAGAACTGAGGTAACTGACGCGTTAAATAGTTTCTGCACTGAAAGCAACGTCCACTCACATAAAACTGACTATCTAAACAACCCTGGTATCATTTAATGATGTATTTCTGTTTTTATTCGATAGGGGGTCATTATCTCTATGCCCAGTTTTCACTGTAATTGATGAGGCAAACAGAAGTACAAGTAGACGGAATATGACTGACATATATGTTATGATACATCTGGAAGCTGTTGTGAAGAAGTAAAGGGTACGTGGAAGTAAAATTAATTTTTCAAACAGCTTCATTTCAGCTTTTTCTACCGTTTCCCGAGATGTCCCGACACCCCCTACCTGTACTTGGCTTTTCACAGATATTGCCCCACGAACAAATAATTACAGAATTGATAATAAGGGAACATCGATACAAATAATGCTAGCCACCTAAAGTCCTGGAGTAACAATGTTACGCTTTTATCATGACTATTTCTGGTGTGACTTGTTTATCGACCAATCATTTCCTCCTACCTGGTAGTATTGAACAGTACCGTAGTATGCTATATCATAACAGAATTGTCAAGGCCGATATAGATGACTAGGCATCCTGTGTGGTTGTCAACCTCTTCACATTGGCTGCAAATAATGTCATGGATGAACCTTTCTAGTTGTTTTCTTTGTATCTTGGTTCGTTTATTGATACATCTCAAGTCCTCATGCTGAGATCCAAGCCAACACAGAGGAGGGAGATAAAGTCCTCCGTTTAACAAACACTGTAGCAGAAAGCAGACTCTCGAACATCTCTCATCCGTAAGATGACAGCATTGAACTTCCTGGTGTTGTCTTCAACTTTTATAAACTGATATACCAGGTACAAGCACACCTCCAGTTGTGAGCAATCTATTCAACCACCAAAACACTCAATGAATAGTAACAGAAGACATCTGAGAAATGAATGACCAGTAAGGGGGATAATTTGAAGCCACTTGTATGTATCTGTAATGTTCTTTTGCTCTATTTCAACTTTTAATGTGCCATTTCTCGAAGTATCTTAGTCCCGTACCTTGCAGCACTTGTACGCAGCCGAGCTACAGAGAATAATAGAGTGATCTAGAGAGTAAAAGGGATTACCACCTGCCAGTTGCTAGCGTACTATCGGCTCTTGGACATCTAAAGCTCTTCATTTAGCAGTATCTGATGTCTTGAAATTGAAATGTCTCCACCATCCTGTATTCACACGAAAGATCGTAATATAGCAGAAAAATTATACACTGGTGACAAATTATAGATCCCTATAGCACTACGCTGGACTATATAATGTCTTGAGTAACATGATATATTATATTTCAGCTTTTCATCGATTATGACGTTATTCCAACCCCATGTTTCACACCCTTCCCAGAAAGTTGACATATTGGGGGACCATAGAAGCAATACACGATCAGTAATAGCAGAAAGTTTATAGTCCTACTAGATAAAGCTTACAGATACCCTGGGCTAGTTATCTTTCTTCAGATCATCTTTTTCTTGCTTGCTAATCAAGATTACCCAAGTCCCAAGTTTCGTCGTTCAAAGACAGACATAAAGAGATACACAGCTATTATTGATATGAACGGAATCAAGAAGTAATCAATCGCACTATATTGGTCTATGAAACCTTCTATGTTAGTTATATTAATCCACTGCATCTTTTCTTTGCCATCTAATCAAGTAATTCCTACGCGTGCAATCGGCTCTCCATCCAAGCTGTACACGAAACTGGAAGAAATATATGTATAACCATAGTAGAGGTCAGAAGAAGTCGTGAATTGGCCACTAATAGTAGTAATGACTAACATAACGGTCTTCTTTATTGTCATTTCAACTTTCTTTCTTCGATTACCATGTAATAGTCATGGAGATTTCAGGCTCTCAGTTTTTAACACTTCGGGAATAGCGTGGAATACTGCAGAAATACACAGTTAAGCTATAATCAAGTCACTAACACCAACCGTTTGTTTTGAAAGATTGAATTAAGACACTTCTTGTTCTCCCTTTCATCTTTTATCCAACTCTACCAAGTTATTCAAACTTGACTTTTCTTCTCATTTCATGGTTCCATCAGAATAGAAGAAAAAGGTAGGAGTAGAGGAGCTTATTGCAGAGGGGGGTAGCAATACACACACTATTAGTAGCGCAAAGAAATATTAGCATGCTACTCTAGTTCAATTCAACTTTTCTCTATCATTTGTCCGGATGCTCCCTACGCTTGCATTGCGGGTCATCATCTTCAGACTGACATTGAGGATAATGCAATGGAAAGTTATTCAGTGACAACAAGAAGTGTATAGAGTCAAGATATATCTCATCTAGAGCTTCAGGAACTTCCCATATGTTCATGATTCACATGTTATTCCTCCATTTTTCAGATGATAAAGGTTCATGTTTTTTTGGGCTTACCTGGTACACTTAGCACAAGTAATACATGGTAGTAAGAACAGTTATAAGCTGAAAAATGTTAGATGTTGCATAACACAGGCTTTACAGACATTATGTGCGCTTCATATCTGTTCATCCAACTTCTGTAGTCAGTTAAACGAGTTGTCTCCTAAGCCACATACAAGGGAGAATAGATGGTACCTGGATGAATAAAAAGTGGTCTGTTAACTGCATTCCAGGCAATGAGTGCATTGTTATCTACTCATTTCTGTTCACCAGGTAGTTCTTTAATGAAAATACTTGAACTGTCTTAGGTCGCACATTGCCCCGACTTCATGATCAAACAGAGCAGAACGAGAACGGTCTATAAAAGTTGCCAGTGCAGACCAACAGTGACCAGCTGCGTTAATCAAAGCCTTATAAGAGTCATGTACGTGTTTATTTCATTGTGAGTAGCTTCGTTCGATGAACAACCCACTTCTCACCTACACCTATAATGGTTATCATGGTCTTCCTACAGGTAGCAGTTGAGTTAGGGTGTCTACAAGTATCCATCTGCTCTGTCTGCACTTCGCCAAAGCTCCAGAACAGGTTTTTTGGAACGATTCCCTTTCACTTTGTCGTATAATTCAATGTTTCTCTTCAAGTGTCTTGGGGTCGTATACTGATCCACACAGCCTGGCAACAAAACCTCTTAGAAATTTCAATGAGTTGTGAAAAATCCCCTACACGCAAAGCAACATGTGTTTTGCCTACAATAACCCTACTCCATCCTCTCATATGAATCTTTTATTGAATAAATACATTAATGTGCATGGCACGGCTGCTTCTGCAGCTTATTACGTGAGGCACTGCTGGCTGCTCTCGCAGGTAGTGAGGTGGTTGAGGTCAACCAGTACCGGTGAGTAGGTCTCTCAGAGCTCTCACTCACCTGATACATGGCTAAGCGTATACTTCAAAAATGACCACTCACTTCGCCGGTGGTCGACTTAAAACCACTGCCCCTCCTTGATCACATTGGCGTAATCATCAGCCGACAGCTGAGGCATCTCAAAGGCAGAAACGGGTCGCATATTAGGACTGTTCTCCTCCTCGTCCTTGGCAACATAGAGAGAATGTCTCAATGCTCCCATATAGTCCTCTTTGACATAACTAGTGGAATA
Organism: Yarrowia porcina; assembly: GCA_900519025.1. Taxonomy (NCBI): domain Eukaryota; kingdom Fungi; phylum Ascomycota; class Dipodascomycetes; order Dipodascales; genus Yarrowia; species Yarrowia porcina. The sequence continues at coordinate 639,761 of ULGT01000005.1, forward strand.
CACCGACGAAGAGGTAGAGTCGAACCGGTAGTGTCTAGACCGGTACTTAGATCGAGGTGGAGGCACCAGATCGTTGTCTGTGGAGTACAGAGTGAATGGTCTAGACGGAGGCACTTGGGGAGTGACCTGGAGAGGTTGGACGCTTCCTACTTGGGAGCCGGCGGGTCCGGTCTTATCAAAAGACACGTTCATGGAGGTGCAAGAAGATGGCGAGTCGACCAGTGAAGGAGTCGACATGGTGGTGGACGTCGAAGGAGACATTGTGAAGGTGGAAGAAGAGTTTCGGTCGTCCAGAGAAGGAGTAAAGGGAGAAGTGGAAGAGTAAGTGGAAGAACAGTTTCCGGAAGAAATGGTTTCTCGAGAAAGAGAGTCACGGGAGGCAGAGTCACGAGATCCGTGCGTCTCCTCATCCACGCCTTGCAGGTGGTAATATCGTGAAATGGTGCTGGCTAGAGCGGGATCCATGTATCCAGCCACGGTGTCCACTGACTCGTTTCGGGTGTGGGTTGGGGCTCGAGTGGTCATGTGAGCAGGCAAATGAGGCGAGGTCATTTGAGGCTGGTTCACGTGAACAGGCACATGGTTAGACTGGGGAGCCACATGGGAATTAGGCACATGAGAAACAGGAGAAATATGGCTAGGGGGCTGAACACTGGCCATGTTGGTCTGGATGGATCCGTAGGACTTCTTGACGGGGGTCTCGTTCATCTGCTCAAACCGCTTGACTCGATCGGACACGTTGCCACGGCCGGAGGGAGTCACGTGTTTGGGAGGGGTCACGTGGTTGTTCATGTGACCAGGAGGTCCGTTAACAGGTCCGTTGACGGGTCCCTGGGGACCGTTTGTTCCACTCACTCCATCCTTGTGGTTCTCACTCACGGCTCTAGTCTTGACAAACTGACTAGGATGAATCACCTTGGGAGACACGTACCCGTTATGGCTCTTGCTTCTCTTGGGCAGATGAGAACACGACTTTGACTGGTTCATGGGGGGTCGCGCAGAAGCAGTCAAGGCCGATTTAGCCGCCGAAATAGCCGCCGCGGTGGACACGCCCGGGGTCGCACCAGCCGGCTGCTGCGGAAGGGGTTTTTCCGTGGTGGGAGACTGTCCGGCTCTGGTGTTTTCGTACCGGGAACCGTAGGTGGACTTTGTTAAGCCTCTGGGAGGAGTGTTGGGAGCAGCCTTGGGAGATGTGGAAGGCTTGGTGGTGGGAGTCAAAGTGTGAGAAGAAGAAGTTTGGGACGAGTTGTGGGAAGCATGAGACGCCAGCTTTTGGAAGCTCGAATTGTGGGAAAGAGTGGAAGTTGGTGAAGACAGGTATGAGCTCTGAGAGGTGGTCTGAGAGTGTCCCTGCATGCTTTTCTTGTCGAGGTTAGGCTTGACTTCCTTCACCTCAGTTCTGTGAAAAGACGAGTCAGAGCTCGAAGTGCTTCGGTCGAAATGCCACTCACTGGACGGAGTAGTGGGAGTGCTCAAGGGGGACTCAAAGAAGCCATTGGACACGGACTCCGGAGCCAGCACCGACTTGCGGTCGCGTGTTTCAAACTCCGAGGCCCGTTCGCCCAGCCAGCTGCTTTCGTCCATGCCCAACTTTGGCGTGTTCTTTTCCGTCCACGCCTGCAGCTTTGAGTCGTCGGAAAAGTCGAGCTGGTGAAAGTCGAGGTTCAGTGTCTCAGCAAAGTCGAGGTCCAGGCGGAGCTGTTTTGGAGGTGGCACGGAAGGCTGCAGTGGTGTAATGGAGGCTTCGTCGTCGTCCTCAGCCTGTTTTCGCAGGAACGGAGACGACTTGGACCGTGTAATGGTCTTGAACGTTTTTGTGAGTGTGCGTGTGATAGCCATGGTGAAGCCAAAGTTGTGTGATGCACTGGATAGAGCTGTTCAGCTATTGGTGACACTGGTGGTGTAGAAACAATGTGGCTGGAGAGTAGGTCCTTCAATGGTGGACTGTTATGATGATAGGTCCGCTTCAAACAGGTCGTGTTATGTACGATGGGGCTGCTACAATGCGAGATTGGCCTTGTCGTAGGTAGGAGCCGTGGCTGTGGTGGAGCTGTGGTGGGGTTGAAGCAGTTCTAGAGTGACTGTAGCTGCTGGTTCGCTGTTGTAAAGCCGTGTTGTTCGCTCTCGCACGTTGAGGCTAGAGTCGTGGTCGCGATGTTATGGTCTGTTTTTGTGTCGCGATAGACCGTGGGGGTACCGACTGAATGGGACGGTCTGGAGGACTGGTCGGGATGGGAGCCGATTGGTAGAGATGGAGAGTGCTTGAAGAAGCTGTGGTATCGTCGCCAGCAACGAAAATGAATGAGTGACAGAAAGTAAGTGATCGGCTCTGGTTTAAGACATTAGTACACACCACACCATCTTCTGGTTTTTTTTGCCTGTGTTTCTTATTTTTTTCGTTTTCTGCGCAACCTTGTTTATTAGCGTTAGCCTTCCACCTGCAACTCAATTTGACGCCCTCTTTGGGTCTAGGTTATGTGTTTGTCCTGAAAGGGAAGTGCGTTTCACGTGACATAATCAACATCTTACCCCTAAAAAAATACAAATGAAGAATGGCAGCCGGTGCGCCGGCCAATCCGTTTTATTTTCTTTTTTTCCATTAGTTTCAATTACAGGCTGTTACGGCACTTTAAATTTATCTGGGGTGATATTTCCGTTCAAAAATATCGAGAAAAAATAATGACAAATTACCCGTGCTGCGCTCAATAATAATCGCGAAAATTGCGCCAGTAATCAATTTATTCGTTTCAGAGCCGCAGCGCCACGAATAATTACAAGGCGCTCATGCAATCAAACACGTTGACGTAGGGGCATATTCTTCGCTTCCGGAAGGCTGGACAGAGAAGGAGAAGGAGAATATGGATTATTAGAGAGGAGGAGATAGAGGCGGAGAAGATAGAGAGATTAGAGATATAGGGGGTGTAGGGGGAGTGTGAGATAGTTGGAGAAAGGGGGACAGCGCACATGGAGAAAATTGCGGCAGGAAAGTTGATCCATAACGGCTGAATTGTCAAATGCAGGGTGCTTGATTTTCGGTGGATTTTTTACTGGTTTTTTTTGGTAATTCTTTTTTCGAAAATCCCCTCCTAATTAAAAGTGGCAATTAAACTTTGGGCTAATTAGATGGGCCAAAACAACGCGAGGAAAGCGTGGCTGGATCACGTGATCAAAACAATGGGGAATAGAAGCAGTTTTGTTATTCGAGTTGATTCCGTCTGTTTGTGTCACTAGTTTTCTACTCTGTACCCTCAAGTGCTACGTTGCTACTAGTCAGTTGCCAGATATTATTTACACCCTTGTCAGGCAGAGTTTGGACCCTATTTTGGACGCTGGTGGTGCAGATAATATCGAAGCCTTGTTTTGGTGATCTTGGAATGTGGATAGGAGGTGAACAGAAGAGAAGGTGTTTGTGTCAATTACAATACTGACACACGAGACAAGTATGTTCAGGCGTCGGTATCTCAGCACAGAGGCGCCCCCACTTTATCTCCACCTTTCACCACCCTGTTGGCTGCTTATTGCGACGTAACACACTAACCATGAGCTAGGCTTACAAGGCGGCTGTAACGGGACCGAGCAGCCGATACGGGTATCGTATCGAACGGAAAACGGTGGAGGTCATGAGGTGGTTGTCGCTATGGTACTCCGTAGTAGCAGGTGTGAATAGCAGAACTGCACCTCTTGTTATTTGCTACTCACTCACAGTCATTGCTACAGTGTGTGTACAGCTCGTACTTACTCATAGGGTCGTGCAAAAGTGAGACAGACAGTGAGACATGTTTATCTAGAAGAGAAAGAAGAGAAGTGAAGCGTAGAGTTCGGGAACAGGTCACTTTGGTAAAGAGGTTTTTTGCACAGCTATATTGGTTGACGAGTAGAAGTGAGCGGTCGAGTTGACTGGTCCTTCTGACTGGTCAATGTCCTTGTGTGGTTAATGCACTGGTCAGATTGTTAGCCTCAAAGTAGTGCCAGGATCTTAGAGCCTGTGAAATGTTAGTATCGGCTAGAATGGTGTTTGAAGTGGAACAGAGTGTTGGTGTTGTTGTTGGTGTATCTTGAAATGTTCGGCATGTCTGTTGTATTTGGTGTGTCTCGGAATGTACTTGGATATAGTTGACGCCTCAAGTAAACAACATGATACAAGACTACATGATGTTGTGGAATGTAGTCGGAGAACTGAACCAAAAGGAGCCTTAGGGGTGAATTAAGGGCTTCTGATGACAACTGTTCTATTCTAGTATTGAAAAGTGGCCTCCTTCACCTACTTTCACATGTTAGTCTAGTCAGGCACCAATACTCGTATGTAAGCTTGGCAACGGTATCTATATACTTGTAAAACGCTCCAAATGAGAAGCTGGTGCCTTACTAAGACCTATAGGACGTTCATCTTCCTCTCCCCCGCTACCACACTCTCTCAAATTGTCCCTTACACTATCTCAAAGTGTTTACTCTCTAACTCTAGGCTAAGGTGTCAGATACCCGAGACAGACGTAAATGGGTGATAGTGGCTGTAGTAGTGGGAATGAGACAGGTTACCGGGTTTGGAACGTTCCAAGTATGTATCTCTGCTTTTATTGAACGAAATTGTCACCAGTTCAGCCGTTCCTGAAGTTCCCCATATTTTGTCTTATTACTTAAGCTTTACTTAGCATTAGTTGAAGAGAGGGCAATTTTCTGGGGACATTTATCAGGTCTGCCTACAGCTAAAAAGGCACAAAAATTGCCATGTTTTGTTCCTCGTCCTTCTCTTACCCAGCATGCCCGTTTTCATATCCCCTTCTGCCCTATTCACCCTCCTATCACCTCTCATTCCTCTGCATCTCGTATCTCGTATCTCAGAAGTGAAACCCCGCCTCATGTTCGGTTTGGTCCGCACATTCTTTCGCTGCATGTCTCACTTTGATGTCTCAGAGCAGAGAAGTTTCTTGAGTGTCAACACGAAAATGAAATCAATTGTTAGACATGGTGCCTGATTAATGAAAAGAGGATGCCCAAAAAACAGTGCTCTAAAATGACAGCTATGCTTACTAAGACTAAACTACACACTATAACACCAAGACGAGATCATAGACCCGCCCTTATCACAAGGCTAATGATAATAAAATCTGTCTTAGATGAGATTCCTCGGCTGTATCGAACGTTTTTTTTTTTTTTATTCTTAAGATGCATTATACGTGAGAGGAATAGACTGTCTTAGATACCTTTGGGACCTCTTAACATACTGCTTCTGGAAGTCAGACAGTGCTAACAGGGAACAGCCCATAAGAAGATACAGTACATACTCTCCAGATACAAGATATTACCACTGAGCGTATCCCATCCCCAGCCCAGATCAAATAAGACCCTATATGAACCCAGCCTCACTAACCCGTTTAGTTTCGTCACCCTCCACCTAGGCAACCACTTACTTCGTACGTACCCAACCCTCTCCAAGCTAATACGACATGACGGTGGGGTCAAGTAAGCAGCCATCAATAAGCTGTCAGAGAGACTTGGCTATTAATGTAGAATGTCAATGTATTTGTCAGGTGACGTGTACCGCCAGCCCTGACACCAGCCATTCATAAGTACATCTTATCTAGATACTTGTCCATCTGCCTATCTTAGTCTTGTCCTCTATCTTCACTTAATTATCCTCTTCTGGCTTAATTACAGCATGGGTGCTAAGTCAATGTCACAGACAACACAACTACAAGTATCCGTACAACGACAAAACAATGTACCGGCATCGTATGAACCAAAAGCCACTTGTCCCCCACTTGTCCACCTGTCCACCTGTCACTACTGCAACAATCACACCTGGGCTCCGTATCCGTCTGTTTTCAGCTGGTGACAGGTGTACGGAAGCAGCCTGACGTCCAGCAAAGTACAGGACTTTTACAGGGTCTAAAGACAGCCTGTTCACCTCCTGAGTGCACTCCATCTACGCAGGAGACGTGTAGAATGACTGGGGGTATTTTTTCAGCTGGATTTCTTTTTATCACGATAACCATGCTCGTCTTAGTTTTCCTTACTTTTCCTTAGTCTACCCACAGTTAATACTCTTGCCTAAAACGGACGATCGGCAAAGTGACTCAACTTTGCACTGGTCAAAGTTGCACCAAGGTCGATCAGAGTTGTACGAGGTGCAGCACGAGAAAATAGAGAGGTCGCTGTAAAATACGTTCCAGAAGAGATACGACGATGAGACCGACCCCAATCTTCTCAGCGGCAGAAATTAACCCCATCTTTCTCTTTCACTTTTTTCATAGCAGTATTATATCCCCAGTTAATTAAGTACACCACGCCATTATTTGTAAAACGAGGAGCTCTATAACTTGGCGGATATACGTCCTAAAACCATTCTGAATACACCAATCGACTCCCCTCACTTTCAGTATTACAATGGTACCTCTCTTATCTCTCCACCACCTCTTCTTCTTCTCCCCATTTTATCCCCTTCTACACCGTTTCTCGTAAAAATGCACATGCATACACTTCTCCTGTTTCACAAGCACGTCCAGTACACGTAAAACTGCTTGTATAACACAAAGAGCTTGCTCGTTGCATCCGGAAGACCCAGGGGATTCCACACGTCAAATTTCCGGCCGATTCGCCCATTATTACGTCGTCCAGCCCCAAAAGCTGTTTCCGGCCCCAAACAACAACCTTTCACCCCTTACTTGTCTGCTGCTGGCGTGCCTGTATCATGATGAGACAGTGAATGGTGAAAATTGACGGCATCAAAAGTGACGGAAAAAGGCAGTTTGCACTAAAATAACTTCGAAATTCATGCTTGCGAGATTCTCACGATCACGTGAGTATACTATAACCCTGGTAACCCCATTTTCTACCGTGTAATACCCCCTTCCGCGTTTTCCTCCGTGCACGATCGTCACTGGTCCCAAACTCTGACAACACACTTTTGGTCTGCTTTAAACGTTGGACATGGGCCTCAAAATACAAACTTTTTCGGTGCAGGGCTGCCACAGAAATAGGGGTTGGCATGGAAAAGAATATGGTGGGATTTTGAGCAGATTTTTTGAGAATATTTCTGAATATTTCCAGAAACTTGAAAGAATTCCAAATAATTCCAGAAAAACTCGTACCACCTTCTTTTGACCACGGAGATTGCAACGCAGCATCTCCCACCGAGATATCTCCTTCCAATATCGTACCAGAGCCTCTCAGAAGACCCACAGTGACATCAAAAGAAACCGGATCTAAGACTAATTGAACAGCAAGGGGCAGGGAAGTATGCGGTCCATTGTGCCAGTACGAGGTCCATTGTAACGGTAGTTTAGATCCATTGTGGCACGTTCACGTGACTATGTTTATTAGTGTGAATAAAGAAAACCGGTGTGAAAAAAGTGGAAAACCGGACCACCGCGAATAAAAGTCGGTCTGTGAAGCTACCGCAAAAATAACTGTACCATTCGATTCCCATGGCCTCCATAAGTATCATGCTCAACTCAGCTCTCTGATTGGCCCATTACTCGCCAACCTACCCACCTTTCTCTCACGATCTACAGTTACATCTGACCTTACTGTACCAAGCAGGGACGTTGCCGATCGCCGATCGACACGATCCAAGCTGCCGAACAGGCTCGTGATGGGTGCATGGCAGGTGTGAAAAGAGAGAGGAGATGGTGAAAAAAGAGAGGGTGAGAGTGTAAAAGTGCCAAGTCACGTGTAAAAAGAGTGTATACGGGGATATTCTGGTGACAGAGAGGAGAAGGAGGGTATAGGAAGGTGCCATTGTGATAAGAGAGAGGAGGGCAATCGAATGAGACTATTTCTGTACATTTTGGATGAGTATTTGTCAAACTATGGTGTTCCCCTGAGTTCGCCCCTAAGAAGAGGGTGATGAGGTATATAAGAGGTTATGACCAACAACAAAGCCCAGTATTGTATTAGGGAGATGCAAAGACTGTAAAGAGGATGTTAGCAAGATCCCTTTGCCTTTATTTGGTCTTCTGAGGTGTATGACTGTTGTTATGTTTACTTAGCTTATGCCAACTATAACCTACTATCTTACTTGATCTAGACTAAGTAAATAAGACCCCACCTAGCTCCTTCACTTCTGCTTCTAAAGCTCCAATATTTTCTCACCACATTCTTATATGTGCAATAATCCTTCTGGCTCTCTCCTTTTTCTCTACCTCCTCTCTTTCCTCAGTTACAGTGTGTTGTTCGATACCACAACTCATTTTCCTCTCACCCCAACCCATAGCCTATGCCAACCCCGGTAGCGCTCTTTTCCGTTCCCCACCAACTACGACCATCATTTTAGAAGCTCTTGGTAGCGTTGTTTGGAGCTAGCGGGATACTACCTGTTTCCTAAAGTGGATGCGCGAGTCTACAGACTACACCTATAGCTCTTACCTCGGTATACAGTCATCTACAGTATAACTACAGCCTTGACCCATGTCCATAGCATCCAAAAGCAATTTGTTATGGGTGAAGCAGTGTTTACGACGGAAGAGGGAGGGGAGAAGTGCTTTTTCCAAGAAAAGAGAGGTTGCTGGTGGTAATAGATAGAAGTAACGTAGAACGGCAAATAACGCATTTAACGACGTGAAAATCGGTAGTCTGGGTAATGCGGACACGCTCTACAAAATGGCCTTTTCAGATTCAATTTTGGTCCATTACTTCTTCGGATATACCCCTCTACTACCTCTCCCACCTACACTACACCCCCCTTCTCTCCTCTCATCAACCCTGCCTTCATCCGGTCACTTCAGCTGACACCTGCATCTCTGCAACGTCTTCTGCTTCTCCCGCTTTCGGCCTTGCTTCCATCGTATGTTTCTTCCTCTTTTTTTCCTGGCTGCTTGCTGCACCAGCTGCGTAGTGCAGCCATATTGGAGAAAAACAAATTTTGCTCTTGGGAGGTGATGGAGAAGTGATGGGGTGCGTTAGAGAGGCGGAACAGACAAAAGGGAGAGTGGATACTTGAGTGGAGACCAAGTGTGGGTCTTGAGAGTGGGTAAATTGTGTGTTTGGGGTGTAGTGCTTTGGTCCAATGTGAGTAGTGTAGTTGACAATACTTGATTATAGTATGTTCCCGTTGGGACATTAGTTAGCTGTAATACCTCCTTCACTAGCCACCCACTAATTCACTTGAGACCCTCACGGGCCGCAACCTAATACTCCAGTGAAAAAAGAAACCACTATGATCGTCATTACTCGACCCTGCCAATAAAAGAAGAGTGCAGCGATGGTGCAAGGAAGCGAAGTTGCACTCAATTACATGTGCATCTGGTTTCTTTTTGCCGTGGAGGATGAGTGGAAATGTCAGGTGCAGTAGAACTTCTCTGAGAAGCATTCTAGAGGTTCAAGATTGCTATTGAAGTGTCTGGAGGGCTAATAAAGAGGCTGTAGCAGTTCTTTAGTGTTGTATTTAATCCACCACCTTCTTATATCTCTACTTGTACGTCTCTTTCTATCCATACACTATTTCTCGTTACTCTTACGCGCACACTTTCTTACCGCATTACTTACTAGGAACACCGATATGTAGTCTTTGCGCTGCAGGTAGCCTTCAGACATCTCCTGATGCTTTTTTCGTATTTCTTTTCAGCTTTTTTCGCTATATATGGAGGTTTCTCAAGTCTCACGTTTCGTCTACAATGATGCCTACACAACGAAGAGATATACCGTATATATAAGTACCAGCGATATTTAAAAGCAGTGGTTTGTATGATATCACCAGGATAGATGTCCTTGGCCCTTTTATTCAACTCATTTCAACTTTTCTTCGTTGTTTTATCGACATCTCTACGTCAGATTAATTTCTCGATCAGTGACACTTACCACAAAGCGACAAGCTAAGCATTACATAAGTTAGAGGCATCCTAAAGTTGACAAGCGGCTTCTATTAGGTGTAAGAGACATCGTCAGATATATGCTTCTCTTCATTTGAATGTGTTTTATCAGTTGGTCGTGTTCTACTAAACAACACTGCTTGTTGATCAATCTTCTGAGCGCGTTAATAAGGAGAATGTAATATTGAAAAGCTACTGAGGCCATCAAAAAGTAGGTAAACATACACTATATGCCTCCTAAAAGACCTAGCGTTCTTTCTCCTACTTCAATTCAGCTTTCTTGCTTGAATATTCGAGTTACCGTAAACTAGCTCCCGGGCTTCCATCAAGATGCTGACAGAAGAGAGAGGAATACCCGGGTAAAACCTAGCAGGCTTAAGTAATAAAGGAGTAATGACTACTTTCATAAACAAAGCACCTTCCATAGCTCTTACCTCCCCTGATTTCAACTTTCCTTCCTCATTGTATCGAGCTACCATTTCATCGAGTTTAAGTTATAATACCGGTAGGCATGGGGATGTGCCATAGTGGGACGTCGGAATAGTGAGGTTACATAAGAAAGGATGTAGAAATAAGAGAACTCTTGCTCTGAGCTTCTCAACAGTATAGTTTTCATCTTTGCTACATTGCTTTTCCGTCTTCCATTTTGTGAGTGTGAGACTGGAATTGAGAAGTAGGACAAAGTATATACTGGTGAGAATATGACTACAAAAACAGCTCTATACACGTATCCTTAGTCAATAATAAGCTATTGTTCTCCCCCTGATCTTGGGAACTGTTTTTTCTCGTCATTTCACTTCTGTCGAACTTAGTCATTATCTCACAGAACAATATATGGCGAATAGTGATATGATAAAAGATGATTGGGGTTTAGAAAAGTTATTCTATAGGTACCTCCAGTGTATAGCTAGAGTATCGTCAAGCTCTCATATCTCTGTCACTATTTTTTGCATCTCTTGTGGTCCATCTAATTTCCCTCTGTAACAGTGACTTCACAGCATCACCTTCAGCTCGAAACAGAAAGTGCAGAGTGAAATGAATACTCCGTAATACTCCGTTTGATTGCATAAAGAGCCATTGCTTTAAGTATCTATACAGATCTGTTCCAAAATAGACGAGTTACGTTCCTCAAGCTGATACTGATAAGAACGAATAGAACCATACTCTAGCTATTTTGAAATACAAAAGTTGAAATGAAGATATTCGAGATATCAAGAATACTCCGAGGGCTGATATCGTCTAACTGACTTTCCTTTCTTGTCGTCAGTAAGGAATGTTTCTATGTCTTGCTATTCTGTCTGCAGCTTGACAAGACAAAATGCACCCGTCTGTAAAGCTCGAAAATCCGACAAAATTAAGCAAAGATGAATAGCCTAAGAGACTTAAAGTGCTTGCAATAGCTAGTTGTAGGTAATCAACAACTTATCCGGGTCCTTTATAAGTTTTTGGATTGTATTTCTCCCTGTTCTTTACAGATTAGTTCGAAAGCATGATCAGGTGTAGGTATAAGTCGAAATACTACCAAACATCTGTAGAAATCAAAAATGTTCAAAATCCAATGTCCTCTATAGATCTAACATGATACCTCTGCCGACTGTCTTTTGCATTTTCAATGTACTAACATCCTCATTCCAGTATCGTAAATCAGGGGAAAGATCATGGACTGTCCTAGCTCATAAAAAGGGGAAAAAAGTTGGAATCCAAACAGAAAAAAAATCCACACTGCTCTATATCGCCACTAGTACGGTTTCTGATACGATTTATTGTCACTCAACTGAAATTGTACTGATTTACTCCCTCTATTTCACCATGTTGGATGTGAGAGGCTGCAGACATGCAGACAACTCCAATAAATCAGTAATAAAAGTTGGAATCAAATGAAATAACGCAGTCATAACATTTCTAAGAGTCTAATGAACAGACTAATCATCTTCTTCGCGTCTCTAGTCGTATTTATTGCCGTATTTCTCCCTTTAGCTGAGCATCAATGATTGGATGCTTAGACCAGGGGTAAGAATGTGGAATAAAAGATCTGGTACATTAGTACAGACTGTTAAAGCTGTACCTGATTACAAGTTAAAGCTGTCGATTAAATTTCAAGGTACTATAAGCAAGAGATGGTGAACTTCTCCAATGTTCCCAATTCCTTTCTCCTGTGGAGTCAACATAGCGAGCCCATCTCGAGGGAGAAGTAACTCGATAAATAACAAACATAAGTTGTGTGTAGTTGCAGGAGCAGTCTCATATTCCTAACTTATATCACATTTAGCCATTGCACTGATTTCCCCGCTGTCATCACCTACCTATTCTATTTCACTGTACTGTGAGAAACTATGGGCGTGGGAATAACCGATGAGTTGACGACAGAAAGATGAAAATGGGTACAAATAATGGCCTGTGATAGTTATTATGGTATATATTTACTTATGGATATCTCTGGTAGCTATATAACTATATATCTCTGTTCTGAGTGCACCACTGGCTGACAGTAGAAAGAAGCCACTGGTGTAAGCTGATTAATTGCCGAAAAAAGCTGACCAGATGTAGGAAAAAGGGTAGTTCAACCTCACCATGCCTGATTATACACCATGAAGTACTTCTTTTTGCTTCTTGTAAACAAGTATATCCTATTTTCGTCTTTTCTGTATGCAATGCTAACAGAGATGAAAACGTGGGTCGGGATTTTTACAAAATTGAAGAATAAAAGTTGAAATCAAGAGTAATAAGTAGCTGGTAACGGACTTTATAGCTATGACGAGCTTTTGACAAATTGCTCCAGTCACTGGTGCAAATTTCAACAGTACTACACTCTCCTTATGTAAGATCACTAATGACAGAAGAACCGCTATTGGTAAAACTTGAATAACGGACAAAGAAAAGATGAAACGAAGAAGTAAAAAAGGCTCCTAGTGTTCATTACTACTAAAAGTACAATACTCGTCATCGCTTACTACACTATTACTTATTAAAGACTTGTGAATCGCAGTTACTGTCAGCACGTCATGATATCAGAGATTTGGCTTCAGTAGGAATCGACAAAATGACAAATAAAAGTTGAAATGAGAAAAGATAATTTGTGCAAGTGATTCATAGTGTCTTATTCTATCTAAATGTGCAGATTAAGTCTCGCTATTATCAGTTAAATATACATTGACATCATCTCTGTCAACATGTGGAAAATAATGAGCAGGAATAACTTGATCATTTCAAGAAATAAAGCTAGAGATGGTGGAAAGAAGCTGCTATTGATACTTAATAAGGCCATTGGCTAACTTTCATGGTAGGTATTACTGCTATATTCACCTCCTCTGTAAGCATCAAAGAGATGCTGAAATTAGGACATCGAATAAGTGAGTTGATTGGCGATAAAAGCTGATGGGAACAGGGGAATTGTGTCAAATGAAAACCAAATAGCGTTCTTTTGCTTTATAGTAGCATCCCCATCTTTCTTTCATCTTCTCTGGGAACATCTTCACTGATTTGTGGAACGTACTTCATGTTGTCACTGTGCGGGTTGAAGAAAAAATCTGAAATGAAGAGCAATAAGTGGATGCACGCAAATCTGATAACTCCTAGGTGCAATTAAGAGGGTTCCCTGGTCTTTAGAACAAATCTCAGGTTTTTAGTACAAATTCCAGTGATACGGCAAATTGATTAGTAAGCATCGCAAATGATAGGGGGTCACGATGGGTATAATTTGAACAACAGACGAATAAAAACTGAAGTAAAGAGAGTAGAAAGCTTCTCAGTGTTTATTACTGCTAGAAGTCAAAATTTAGTCACCTCTCATTTTACTATGACGTGGAAAAGACTTATGTATCGCTGTTCTGTTAGCATGTGAGAATATCAAATAATCTGGCTTCAGTAGAAGTCGGTTAAATGGCATATAAAAGTTAAAATAAGATAGTATGAGCAAATGAAGGGATTTAGCATGTAATAATCTATCGAACAGTGCATAGCAAGTACCGCTGTTATCAGTTAACTAAACATTAACCTCCTTTCTGCCTGTCAGCATGGAGGGAGTGACCCAGTAATGAGGAGGATAACTAGATATTTCGAAGAAAGAAAGATAGACTTTAGAGAAAGCAGCTGATATTGATGATCATTATGGTCATTGGCAAGTAACAAAATATCTTTTGGTGTCGTTGGTAAAGATCCTTACTGTTTTTCTTTCACTTGAAAGCGGCAAGGCATGAGAAGCAAAACCAAAGAATAGGATAACTCGTACGAAAGATAGACAAAAGTTGTAATGAAGCAGTGTGACAGACCCATGAAGTTTAAAAGGTCTACTAGTATGTAATCACCTAATGCTTGTGTCTCTAATATGCGTTACTGTACCAGTGTATCTATCTAAATTGTGAGCTTTGCTGATAGAGACGTTCTTGCGGTATAGAGACATGCTGATGAAACTACTGATAAGACTAGAAATATAGAGGAATATTAGGCCCGGTATACTCACTGCAGCCCTTACTGTGTTATAGATAGGTTTTGAATGTTCTTACTTCATTTCTATTGTAGCTGCGTTACTTCTATCAGCATCAATGAAGGGAAATAGCATGAGCTGATATAAACTGAGAAGCTGAAGGAAAAAAGCTGTAATAAAATCAATAGCCAACTCAAGATAACTCTAATAGCTGTTTATATGTATTTTACAACTTCTCATGTGATTTTGATATGTTCTTCGATACTTATCTCGATTTTGTAAGCATCCTACATGAGAGACCAAGATCACGATTAGTATGACTCCCCAAACTGAAAAAGCTGAAATAAAGAAGGAAAAGAATTTCAGAGTAGTTTTTACTGCTACAGGTAGGTATTGAGCTACCTTCTCTTGTCGCTAGTATGTAATACTCTTGTATTTCACTGTTTTGTAAGCTCTGCTGAATGAGACGACAATCAACAGCTTAATTGAAGGATAAAAGCTGAATTTAGATACAATAAACGTTCAGACAACTTTTTATAGCTAATAATATAAGTCTCTTTGTCTCTTATCATTGCTGTTTGATTACTTCCGTATATCTCTATTCTCGGAGTACCGTGGGGAAGAAACAAATTACAAAAAAATGGATACAATGAACCAACCAGGAGTTCAGATTCCAGGTCTCAACTTATATAAAGCAAACCAGCAACACCCAATTACACAGGATTTTCTATTCATTATGTAGTAGCCACTTCTTCTGATGCCAAATAGACACACTCATCACAGTCTCCCCTATAGCACTCAATACGACCTCAATTGGCACGTAACTTCTACCATCCAACTTTATACAACTCCTCTGTCCACTCCTCACTTTTTTCTCTCTCTAACATTTATTTACATATAAATATATACCCCTTCCTTAGTCCACTCTCCGAGCAGGACCTTCACCCTCCTCTAGACTAATAAAGGTAGTCCAGATCCATCTCATCGAACTTATCTTCAAACCAGAGCTCAATTTCGTCTTCAGCAACCTCCATCTCATCGTTAACAAGAGTGGTTTCGCTAGATTCACTAGTAGCATCATCTTCTTCTTCATCCTCTTCTTCCTCAGACATGTCTCTGTTATCAGGATAATCTCCAGAAGAAGAATCGTCATCATCGTCAAATCGAGGTCCAATTTCCTCGGTCCAGACATAGACAGTGCAAGGAGACAGAGGTTCGGGCTCAATCTCTTCAAAAGACTGTTCTCTGAGCTGAAATGAAAACTCGGCAAACTCAACAGGCTGATTGTTGATAAACTGTCGAATGTCCTTTCCGTTCTGGACAATATAAGCGTCAGAATCAGACTCATACTCAACGTCAGTAGAGTCATCCTGAATATCAGGACTTTCTTCAACTAAAGTATCTTCAGAATCTCGTCTAGAGACATGACGAACATAGTTGACTTCATAGTCATCTTCAGGCTCAGAAAGAAGATCAAAGTCGGTTTCGTCAGCCTCGTCAAAAACAGGACAAGGCTCAGGAGCAAAGGAAATGGGCTCTTCGGGAGCAACAGGTTCAGGAGCCTTGATATAAAGGTCCATGGGGTTAATGGAGTCAGTAGGAGTCATTGTAGTAGTGGAAGATGGAGTGGAACAAGTTGGAGTGGTTACTGTTACTGGTTATTATTGTGGAAAGGGGGAACTTCTGTTTCTTATAAACAATCCTAGTTTATGTGGTTAAAGACGGATTTACTCGATTCTCAGGCCCATAATGATAGTATCTCTGTTGGCGCATAACGATGGCATGATGAAGCATAGATTAGGTCGGTTATGCATAATCCAAGTGAGATATGGGAAATGAAATTTGACCAAGAAGTGGACGTGACTAATTTGATAGTTCAATAGCCTAGAATGGTACAATCGCTTTCAATTAAGTGGAAGCCCTTTTCCTCGTTCTTTTACCTCTTCAATTGGGTGAGATATCAATGTTTCTGTTTTCCAAAGAAATTTTTCTAAATTTTTTTCCCATTTTTTCAACTCCACTTCAATATGGAATATAGTACCTGGGAACTGCTTATGGACGCATTAAACAGCATGTATGCTATGCCAGGGGGCGTTTTTGGCCTCTTTGGGGTAGGTTGAGGTCAATTGAGTTAGCATAGAGTAAAGAGAAGACAGAGAAAAGTTTTTGGCCAATGAAAAGGGGGTAAATAGTGGTACCAAACAAGTCGCACTGTGCTACCCGAGTCAATGGAGAAGTCTACATGGCCATAGTCCAAGTATTTCTTGAGTTAGGTGCGTGATTGAGTGGTAGCATAGAGTATAGGGAGAGGAGGTTATTGAACGTAAAAAGATGATGTGAGACTAGGGGAGTCGATAGACGCACTTTATACGGCTTAAAGATGTACAATTAACATCAACTGAGTACGATTTCCTCTTACTTTCGATCTCTTCACTCAATTGCAAAAGGTGAGTCTGTAAAGTCAAATATGCACCCATATCGTCAAAAAAAGATAGACTTCATACAATAAAGCGTATCTTCATCATCTAATAATGCCATAACGTCAGTTGAAACTCTCTGTGCTGCTTATTTCATCTCATAAGCTATGCTACATTGTCAAAAGTATTCATACCGAAAATGTGATTCATCTTATGCTGTGCAAAAGTCAATTGAGAGGGATTTGAGCGTGCCATAAACAGCTGACAGCGCCTGTGACCGGAAATCTACTTCTCCTGTGGTTCTATTCTACTTTTTTTGCTCTATTATCACCCTTCTACCAGTTAGCTACAGTGCCAAACTACCTAAACCCAATTACAACTCCAAAAGGTGTTCTATACAAAATGAGAAGAAAATATTGCTTTCAAACGGTACTGCTATACAGTCTAGCAGTTCCCTGAACTCCACACATTTCATTATTCTTAGATTGACGTGTTTCGTCTCATGTTCGTACCTGTAGGTCATGCCTTCTATCTATGCTCAAGACGATGTGCAAAAGTTACAGGTGACAACGAGAAGAATTCCCAGAAGAGATTGGAGTGTCATGTTCAATTCTTTGATGTTTGCGTATCACTCCTCGCTTTCAATGTTGTGTTCTCTTCACTCCAAAAACTATCATCATTGTCACTTGAACTACCAACTAAAGTACATATTTCTTCTCTAAAACGTACATTGACCTTGCAACATATGCAATTGAGCAGCTATCTCTAACTATACCTTATCTACCAACTCTGGTAACGCCAAAACCTCTTGCTACTGGCATTATAAGAGCTGCAACCTCTCCCTTACAACATTCTCTTCCCACTAGAGGTTAGATAGTTGACACATTCTGCCAGCTGGAAAGTCCAAGATCCTTTTTATCCTGCTAGTTACCTTTGTAAGCCCTCAATCATCAACTGTCTATACTTAATAATTGCTTCTACTTTTCTTTAGTTCTCTTAAACCATTGTAGCAATAACCACCAAACTGAGTAAGATCTTACTGCTAGTAAATAAGTTATGAAGCTACAGAAGTGATGTTAAAGCAGTGCCTCTTGGTCCCCTGGAGTGTTTCGAGGTGTTTAAATCCTTCAATTTCCGCGGACTTCTCATTTTCATCTTCATCTCCCTCCACCCCCTATCTCCCCTGTCCTGCTTCGAAACCCACCGGGCATCCTGGCCGAGGCCACCCGAGCGGGCAAGCTCGACGGCACAGACAAAACTGTACAAGAGAACCACGTGTATCTGTTTACCAAGGCTCAGGACGCCCAGAAGAAGGAGGACGAGAAGAAGAAATCGAGGAAGCATTTCAACGGATGACCCGACTACGCTACATACAAGTATCGGTAACCCAGGAGGATTTGAGTAAGAATTAGACCAGATGTTTGCAGATATTGCGAACGTATATATATTAATGTATGTTCATGAATTAAAAAAAAAAAAAAAGAGCGGTTAAGGCGAGAGATTAGAAATCTCTTGGGGTTTCCCCGCGTAGGTTCGAATCCTGCGGATGTCGACATCTTTTTGCCGCTGGAAAAGAGGTGGTATTTCTTTTTGATTAGTCAGCGCAAATTGGGTGGTGAAAATGTGTTCTTTTTAGACGGGAGAAAGATAGGACTGAAGGAGGGGAACTCATCAAGAGCACTATTCACGTCTAATAATCACTTCTGTTGACTTCTCTGGTTTCAATTCAACTTTTTTAGGTCAATATGCTATTATTCGTTTATTGCTAATTCTTGTCGAAAAATGAAATGTGAACTAACAGTATAAAAAACATATCTAAAAGATAACTAAGTTGTATATCGGTACTTATTAATGTTCTATCTTCTTCTGACAAGCTTTTTTTAACTATAGCTCTTGGAATATGTCCTTTATTGTTCTCCAGTTACCACCACGTACAGACCTATCTTCATATTACAAAAGAACTAGGTAAAATTTTTGAAATAAGTACACTGTTGTAGCTCAGCAAGTGCAGAATACCTCTGAAAATGCTACAATGACTTTTGGCGTCTGGTGGCATCTTCCTTCTACTGTTTATATCTACTCTGCCAGTACCTCTCGCTGTGCTTCCAATTGAATCAGTATAAACACCACAATGCACTTCAGAGAGTTCACGGACAACATTCACAGATCTGTTACTCTATTATTTGGCAGTCTTCATAAACGTCTTATTATTATTTCTTCATATATAGGATGTTTTCCGACCTATGTAGTATTAGCGAGGACTTGGGAAGTGGTAAATCAAGCTTACTAGACACCATGGGAACAGGGAGCCTTCACAGAATCCTCCCTCCTTTACGGGAAAGTCCTTTGATGAACACCCTCTCTGTCCACGTACTGAAATTCTACTGTTTCTTCCTCACCCTTCATTCCATGTCAAAACTAAGAAGAGCAATTTTGGATGATAACACATGAGGTTGACAGTAGAAGCTAGACGTCAGCTTCCTCAAATCTCAAGTTCTTCATAGACTAGTTTGTTGATTCTCTTTCTGCTTTTTGATGTCTAATAGAGGATCCTTCTCGATTGAGTACTAGAAAGCGTTTCAGGTTGCCTTGAGAAGAATAATTGAGACATGTGAAGCAGATGTGACTTATGTGGATTTATAAAACGTCACTCTTTTTGATAATAAGGCACTTTTCAGCTCTCCTTTTCACTCTCACTTAGTTAAATACTCTGAATGGTGACATTACTGGAGTCCATGAGCCACCATCAGTCCATTTTGGAGCTATAAAATCTACAAATCACAAGAAACGGAACAGTCATGGAACTTTAGACTTTGAATTAATCTACTAGATCTTCTATGACGTTGAATTCTCACAACTATCACATCTTACTACCAGTCCCACATTCTGTATCACCATCTTTAGTAGAGCCCCCAAAATATTACAAAATGATGTGTGTGGAACGAAATAAGATACCCAGTAGACTTTGTTTAGCTATTATCATTGCCATTACTCTTTATCTTCATTATTTGAACCTTTTACCCCTCTAATATCGACTCTTACTACTCTCATCTACTATAAGAGTGTCCCTCAAAACACCATAATTACAAGCAAGAGAAGACCAAACTTTCTACAAATCATCTACCTCACTACAGATGCTACTTAGCTCTCATATCAGTCTTCTTTAATCTATTTTATTATCATTTTGCTCATTTTAGTACACCTCCTATCCCCCCCTGCTAACCCACCTTGGCATACACCTCACACTCCTGGACAAACCACCTCATATACTTGTCCACCTCTTTGAGTACCTCTTCATCCTCCGAAACACCTAACCCTACACTAATTCCCTGATCTTTCAACCCAACCACCGAGTACTGAATGAACGGAGAAGTTCCTCCAGTGCATTGAGTGAACCGTAGTTGTTCACAGGGAAGATCAGCAACCGTCAAATTGCTCATGGCAAACATGGACGACCGTTGGTGAGCGTTGGTGTGTTTTTTAAAGTACTCTTTGAGCGAATGGACCCAGGGAATGAGTCCTACAGGATGCATAAATGGGTACCCTGAAAACAGCGTCTGTTGAGAGTCATGTGCAATAGTAGACTTGAACTGGTGGGCTATTTTGATAAATGAACGACTGGGAACCTCTCCATCAACTTCTCTGGGCTCAGGAACAACTGTAGAAAGAATACTTTCTCCTACCACCATTCCTAGTCTTTTAGGATCCTGTTTAGGAGTGAAATTTCGAGCATTGAGGGGCACCAAACCTCGTACAGGACCTGAGACGGCATCAGGATACTTTCTGTGAAGTACTGCTGAAGAAGCACATACTAAAAGAGCGTATAATCCTGCTCCAACGCTGAAACTGTTTTGTTTGCACATGTTATAGAAAGCACGTGATTGAAGCGGTGTAAAGTCGATAATCGAGTGGTATCCGGTCCAATTGAGATGTTGGAGAGGTAGAGAGGTTGATTTTTTGCTCGAAAGGTACTCTTTGAAGAGTTCTTTGAGTAGTAGAGTAAGAGGAGGAGATACCGTTAGTTGTTGTTCAACAGGAGGTGGTAGAGGAAGAGAAGAGACTGAGGGGGTTGCTGACAGGGTGATGTTTCCTTTGGTGAAGTCTGCAATAGCTTTAACAACAGTTTCAATAGCAAAAAGTCCTGACATTCCGTCCAACAGTGCATGGTCGTATAAGAATGCGATTTCTGAGCCGTTTTTGAGCAGGAACAACTTCCAGTGTTGTTTGGAAATGTCCATTCGAATGTAATGAATCTCAGACACTACTTCACACAAATTTTCAGAGAGAAATGTGGTGTCAACAAAGTCCTCAAGTTTCGGCTTGGTCAGTTTAGTCATTTTAAAAGACCCTTCTTCACCTGAAACTGATACCCCAAGAATCGGTTCTTTCTCAAGCAGCACCTGGGCAGCATAAAGCGCTCCTTCAACAGTCGTAGGTTCATTCAAAGTAGCTGAAACAACGACGTTTGAGTACGATCCGAGGATACTTCGTACTGCTCCATAAGTTTCGTGGGGTCCTAGGAGGCGGGACATGGCGGTGACTGTAGAGCATCATGATCCAACGAGTCTGACGGTCTATTTATATTTGGTATCGTCGGAGCATCTTTTTTTCTCATAGCTCAGCCTCTTCTCTTAATGAGGTCTGACGTGGACTAATTAGGAAGGTGTAGAGAGTGGAGATGAAAGGTAGAAATTGAGAGTGGAGATATGAAAGTCTGAAAAATAGAAATATGAAAGTTAGATGCATTGTTTTTACATGTAATGGTGAGTTCTGTAGGACTCTATGGAGATGGTCCTTAGTATAGACTTGTGGTATAACATAGACATATTAGCCTATACTGAAGAGATACCTTAAGGACAAGAATAAGGACCGACAGAAGTGTCTTACTGTCACTTTAAAGGACCCACTAAGCAGTTACCTAGTCTGTAGTGCCATCACGTCACCACGGAACAACTACCACTCCTTCCGTGCTGTTCCTTTTTTGAGTGATGACTAAGCATGTAACACTGACAACGCTACACCTCCTTGCCTTCCCCATCATCCTTCTTTTCGTCCTCCTTTTTCTCTCCTGGTAGCGACTTTGGAACCCCCGGGAACTGCATCGTTTTAATCTGTTCTGCTCTCTTTTTAGCCGCAGCAACTTCCTTCTTCTGTCTCACTCTCTGGGTATAAATTGTCGGATGAAGCGTATATTTTTTCGATTCTGGTTTTGCAGGCTCTTCTTCTTCGGGATTAGGCAGCTTTTTATCCTTGAGAATCATCTCCTTGACTTTTTCCTGGTCCTCTTTATCTTTATCTTTTTCCTTCTCTTCCTCTTCACTTTTCCCACTCTTCTTTTTTTGAGCTTCCTCCCATTCCTTCTTCACTCTTTCTTTTTCGGCCTCCAACTGTTTCTTCTTTTTCTCCGCCTCCAGCGCTGCAAAGTCGATGGGGGGTTCGACTCTTGTGCAAAAGCCTTTATCGGAAAGATGCGACTTGCAAATGTAGAAAAAATCAGTGTTGGATTTATCGATGAGCACGTGCGCAGACGGTCGGTAGCAGATGTAGCACGCTTTGGCTGCGTTTTCAGCCACCAGACGGAGCGTATAGTCGTTTTCCATGTTTTCTGAAGTGCTCTTTCAGTGACTGTGATAAGAGATGCATGCGTCAGTATCGTCAGATTAGGTGGTTGTGAGTTCGATGCAAAGGAAGGAGAGTTTGGCAGGAGCAAAAAATGATGAAAAGGGGGCGTGGGGAGGTGAAGGGGGGTATTTTGGTGTGGGAGAGGTGATCTCTAATGTTTTATATGAAATTAGTGGTGTTATGGAAGTAGTAGGGGGTGTTGTATTGCTATAATGTTACCTGAAAAGGTCAACTGCAATATAGTGTTTTCCCAAGTAAGGCTAACTAAAGAAGGGGATTGGGAGAAGTCGATGAAGTGGGTCAATTGGAAGAGATGGAAGTTTAAAATCTGGCAAATACATTTATTGCGGTATGTGGATTCTTCTGAAGATTTTGGTTTAGTTTTATCTGTCGATTATGACTCAATTGAGGCGTTACTAACGAGGTACCTGTATGGGGAGAGCGGAGACTAGTGATGGTAATAAAAGCCATATGAAGAAGTTGAAGAGCCTAAGACTTCAATAGATTCAGTGGAATCATCAACTTTTTGTGTCAATATGGCTACTGCTCACTTTGGTATCCTCCAAATACTGTGATGGAAGAAGATGGTGTCTAAGGTAGGGCTTGAAATACATCCATTCAAATTAGGTAACACCTCCATTGCCTACAATTCACTTCCTCTAGCATTTAATAAAACATTTAGGGCGTCTTAGACTCTTCCTCTGCTTCTAGTGGTCATTCATTGAAGATTTCAATCACGATCCAGACAAAAAAGGATCCTGCTAATAGACATTTTAAAACAATGTCTTCCACAGTAGAACATCAGAGGCTTACTAGACCACTCAATAGCCCAAGCTGATCTTTATTTTCACCTCAAATGTTCCAATTGGCTTCATCAGAAGCGTCTACCGTTCTTCGTTGGAATCATAGCTTGAACAGATACCCATAATGACACGCTATCAACACAGGGAGGCAGTTCCCGACTCTCCCAACGGACTTTTAACACAAACATCATTCTTTAGATCTCATTGCTTGTGTTTAGAGTCTCATTTTTTACTTCTGTCTCCTTCACCATTCGTAAGAAGGTACCACACAACCCCCACTGAACACTGAAACCGTAGGGCCAAGACTTTATGACTACTCAAGCATCGTCTCTGATCCTCTACATTTGCAAACATTCCCATATAGTTCTTCTTTTCATCTTTTAACACCTTTTGCCGACATTCGAAATCTTCCTGTAGATACAGCCAATGCCACTTGACAAAGAATACAGACCCAGTAGATGCCCCATTAACGCCAATACTTTGCAGCTCTTTACATAGCCGCCGTTCTTCTCAAATATGCCTTCTTATCAGCTTCCCACTGACATACCCTGATCTTCTCCTAACGTATCTCCTCTCATTTACTTCACCCATCAAACAAGGAGGTCACAGGAGTCATTCTCAAGAAGATACCAATACTTACTAGCTACTCAACCTCTATCTTAATATCCACATTGGTGCCATTTTCTCATCTACGTCTTCTTTCTCTACTATGAAACATCTACCGGTACCGTACCTCTACTTTCACTTTCTAGCAGATGTGAACTAGACTCCTTTCGAACAAAAGAAGCAACAAAGAGTCATGTTAGTTACTCCCCACCAAAGTGATTTCCCCTAACACCCTTATATCTTTCACAGTTTGTTTGACATACATCTCCCCTACAAACGCTCATAACCTGTCTCCTTTATCACCCACATTCCCACTTCTCTCTTTGCTCCATAACTCCGCCATTTTTCTTCAAACTCTCAATCTCACTTATCCGCCTTCTTCCGCACATTTCGCTTGCTCCCCAGATTGTTTTTCTTGGCGAACTTTGACCAACAGAGAGTTTGAAGGGGAAAAGAAGAGACAGAAAATGTTGAAAAAAAAAAAAAAAAAAAAAAAAAAAA
>ULGT01000005.1:664293-881312 GCA_900519025.1 Yarrowia porcina
AAAAAAAAAAAAAAAAAAAAAAAAAACACCGAAATTCTCAAAATCTCACAAATGCAATAAATATATACCCAGGTTACCTCAAACCGCCGCTGTCTCCTGTGTCGCCCTCGGAACTACCTTCTGCCCCGTAATGTTTCCAATCTTAGGCTGAGAAGAACCCTTACCAAGCCTATACTTGCCTTCACTCAGTCTCTTGCCTTCCTTCAAGCTGTCCAAGGCCCAGTCTACAGAAACCGCTCTGCCAATGACTTTATCGTGTTTTCCGGCGGCGAAATTCCTTGCAATCACGTGAGTCACTCCTGCCGTCACGATCCGAGAAATCCGGCCTCCATGAGCTATAATGTCCTTCTTGAGCTGCAAGTCAGACACTCCACTTTCAGCCATGTACGAAATGTTGATATTGCAACCAGCGAAAATCGCGGGTTTATCGGACGGCGTGGAAGTCACTGCTTTGTGGAACAACATGTCTTTGACGGCAGCTCCAGACATTGGTTTTTTCGTGGTAGCATTGGTGGGCTTTTTGTAGTTTCGGCGGTAAATTTTAGCCGCGAGTTTTTTGTCCATGTTGAAGGAGTTGACAATGACCGATTTGGCAATAGATGGTTGTTGAAAAGGTGGTAGACAGCTCTTCTTGGTTGTGTGATTTGAATGAGATCAAATTTGTCGTTTTTCGTCGTTTTTTTGAAGAGATGAGGCACGTCTGCTGTTTTCAATCGCCCCGAAAGTAATTTAAAACTCTGTCGGTTTGTTTACGTGTTTTTTTGGCGTTTGAAGGGCGCGATTTTTGACGGATTTTTAGAAGAAGGGTACCGTTCGAACCGCCTGGGTCACGTGACTTCAAATCCACCTTCCGTTTCTCAAAATCTCGCACTTTTCACTTTTCCTTCTCGCCCCTCACATGACAATACCTTGTTTCCCAATTGGCCAATATGAGGCAGTTTCCAGGGGGAACAGGATACCGGGGCTAAAAATGGAGATATCAAGGGTTTAAGGGTACTATTTTGATCGCCCCGTCACCCCGAGTAAAATGCACTTTTCCGATTTCGTCTAGCACCCCTAAATCCCCTCCTATGTTTCACCCCTCTGCAGCTTATACGATGCATACGACCAGGTACGACATGTGAATGTGGAAGTTGCGAATACGAGCGGAAATAATATCCGAGAGTAATATCGGGTGTGTGGAGGATACACAAGTCATGTGACCAAAAAAACGGCCTTTTGAGACTTGTAAAACCATGACTTTTACTGATTTTTTTTGCTATCGTAAAGATCACCTAAAACTTGAAGAAACTAAGTCTCGGGTTTAAACTGGATTTAGAGGGGGGTCGAGTTTGGAGGACGTAATACTTGCCTGGTGCTGATAATAAGTATACTGTTGTGTTCCCCTCGGTCTGCTGATCAAAATGCACTTTTCAGAATCCCAAAATACCCACCATTCATTCCTCAAAACTCCATCCTCACCCTGATTAAGTTGGATCCATTCTTCACCCAGTTGTAGGGGGGGCTATAGTAGCCATGAATTATCGGTGAAGGGTGTTGTTATCACGTGACCGGAAGTTTCCTACTCCGTTAATTTTGATCACATGACTCCAGCAACCACCATTTCCACCCATTTTCCCCCTTCGGAACAAGAACTTTTCCCGGTTTCCGGATCCGCTCGCGTCGGTCGTATATTTGGGCGTACGTGTTTTAGCTTTGCGAGTCGAGAATTTGGGTTTCGCAACCACGACATGAGTGAAGAAAAAAGTGATGGGTCAGATTCGCACAAAAAGGTGGTATAAACACCTGTAAACTCGTAAGGAGGTCATTGCCACTTATAAATTCCTTTATTCAAAGTTTGACGGCAATCCCCCCACTACATCACCCACTACACCTCGCCTCAGTCCACCCCCACAAAGCTAAAGTATACTCAATATATAAATATATAAACACGGCCCTTCCCTCCCTCTCTCTTGCATCCAGACACACTCTACAATGTCCGCAGTTCGACAACGGAAAAGTGAGGCGCAGGAGTCGCTAGGCGACAGCACGAAAATGACGGCTTCTCTGGCCAAGGCCGAGGACGCTGCTCACCAGGGCTATGACTTTGGTGGACCCGTGGGCGCTCTGGCCATGATGACGGGCTTCCCTCTGCTCATGTGGTACCTGTACATTTCCTCCACCTACTACGACGGTCTGTTTGCGTGGCCCGCTGCCAACCAGACCTGGTCGCAGTTTGGGCTCCAGCTGTGGCACTACTGGCTGGAGGGCTGTTTCCCCACGTGGCAGGCGTGGGCCATGCTGTGGATCTTTCTGGGCATCCAGGCCGTGTTCTACGTGACTCTGCCCGGTGTCTGGGGCCACGGTCTGCCTCTGGCCCACCTGGGCAACAAGGCTCTGCCTTACTACTGCAACGCCGTGTACTCGTTCTACACCTCCATTGCTCTGGCGTTTGTGCTCCACGTGACCGGTCTCTTCCCCATGTACACTCTGATTGACCGATTCGGCGAGGTCATGTCCGTGGCCATCTTCTCCGGCATCGGCATCTCCTTTGGTCTCTACTTCTGGACCCTGTACATGGGCCACGAGCACCGAATGTCCGGCAACTTCATCTATGACGTGTTCATGGGCGCCAACCTCAACCCCCGAACCGGCATCATTGACTGGAAGATGTTCTTCGAGGTGCGTCTCCCCTGGTTCATTCTCTTCTTCACCTCTCTCTCTGCTGCCGTCAAGCAGTACGAGACCTACGGCTACGTGACCCCCCAGGTCATGTTTGTGCTGTACGCCCACTGGCTGTACGCCAACGCGTGCTCCAAGGGTGAGGAGCTGATCATCACCACCTGGGACATGTTCTTTGAGAAGTTTGGCTTCATGCTCATCTTCTGGAACATGGCCGGTGTCCCCTTCACCTACGCCCACTGCACTCTGTTCCTCATCAACCACAAGCCTGAGGACTACGAGTGGTCCACCGGTTACAACGTGTTCCTGTTTGTGCTCATCACCGTGTCGTACTACTTCTTCGACGTGGCCAACTCGCAGAAGAACCGATTCCGACAGCAGCGACTTGGCACCATGATCAAGCGAAACACCTTCCCCCAGCTGCCCTGGCAGACCATCAAGAACCCTACTTTCATCAAGTGCAAGAACGGTTCTACTCTGCTCACCTCCGGTGTCTACGGCTGGTGCCGAAAGCCCAACTACACCGCTGATTTCATCATGTGTCTGACCTGGGCTCTCATGTGCGGCTTTGCCTCCCCCCTGCCCTACTTTTACCCCGTCTTCTTTTTCCTGGTGCTCATCCACCGAGCCTACCGAGACTTTGAGCGACTCGAGCGAAAGTACGGCGAGGACTACCAGGAGTTCAAGCGACAGGTCCCCTGGATCTTTATCCCTTACGTTTTTTAAACGGAAACTGCGCAAGCCGTTTCAACAGGGATTGTATAACAGACAGTCAATAAATTAAGACAATATTAAGAGGGAGTAGCTGACGATAGGAACAAAGCGACAGTGGTAGACAACTTACAATACTAACAGGAATAGGGACTACGACTGCTGAAGAACAACGGCAACTACGACGATAGGGTACTGCCTGGATCTAGAGCAGCTACAGAACCACTACCTGGTACATTCTTCTAAGGAACTATGTAGCCGTACTGTAACTACTGGAACCACGGGTACTTGTGCTGCTTCCATTGGCTCAACTGGTTCGATAAGAACCGAAACTACAGCAGCTTGAGCTACCTACCGGTACTCCGTAATGGTACACAGCACCACCACTGCTACGATCTCAGCAATACAATGGTAACGATATTGGTTCTGCTGAACTACAGAAACTGTAACTATTGTAAGTGATGGAGCTATTGCTGGTCTACTTACTACGGGAGTCACAGGAGCTAGTTTTCTGCTTCAAGTGGATCTACTGGAATGGCTCCTATCGCTTCTACTACTGAAACCAAAGAAACTATTGGAACATGGTGCGGCTGGAACTACGACAATTACAGTGATACAACTAGTTTTACTGGAGCAACCGGAAGGTGTTCTACTGGAAGTGGTTGTACTTGTACTGGCTTCATTGGTCTAAGAAAACTTTTAATATCAGAACTACTGGGACGACTACGACTATTGGAGCTTCTACAACAGCATCATCTACTGGAACCATTACGATGTCTGGTTCTACTGGAACTGCTTCTACTGCTACTACTGTTTCTACATTAACTAGTTGTGCTTGTTCTATTGGTTCAACTGAAGTAGTTCCACTGGCTATTCTGCTTCTAAAGGAACTGGTAGTAGAGAAGCTGCAGTTCATCGAAAGTACAGCAACGGGAACTAATTGAACCACACCAACTGGAACACATTTACAGGGATTGCAGAACCAGTTCCACTGGAGCTACTGGAGCTATTGATTCTACTACTTTGACAACTTCGGTTTCGGCATGAACTAGACCTACTGGAACTTCATCTATTGGAACCACGCTTCTCCTGCTTCAGCTGGAACATGCATAATTTGAACTGGTACTCCTGATATTACTGATTCTATTGGGCTAAACTACAACTACTGGAACCTTTTGAACTACAAATTAGTCCTAGGGGATCGATTATCTTGCTGGAACTGGTGCTACAGGAGCTACAGTTTCTGCTTCTACTGAAACTAGTTCTACTGCTTCTACACTTGGCTTCCTCAGCATATAATAATGGTATTACTATTAACAAAGCGGCATCTGACGATGCCACTTAGTTGGACAACTCTAGACCCTCAGCTACAAACTGAGCTTCGGTTTTATGGCCATATTTATACCTTCCAGTATAATGAGGCAAGTCGCTCAACTCTCTTCGTCCGATATTGAGAGCACAGAGTCCGATCAAATCGATATAAATGAGATGGTTGTTGTGGAGAGGATTAAGCTGGGTGAAGAGTTCGAATTCGGACCGGTAACATTCTGGATTCTCGTTTCCAGCACATGCCATAACACTGTTGAGAGGAGGATGCACATTCTTTCCCTTGATGTACACTTCTCCATTGGAATGAGTGTATCCGTCCCAGTTTGGCAGACCTACAAAGACGTCATTCCAATGGGTCATTCTGTACAGTCTTCTCTCTTGGTTGACTTCAAGACCATCTCCATCTCCAAACCACAATTTGGAAATGTAATCTGCAAACGGCTTATTACCAACTCTGGGTTGTCCATAGTTGATCAAGATTGGATCATATCCCTTCAGTTTGATGGAGGTGGCTCCCAAAAGAGCCATAGCTGCTCCTAGAGAGTGTCCAGTAACATACAACTGGTAGTCTGGATGGGAATCGAGATGGTTCTGGAGTTGAGGTCCAATGTTATGCCAAGTCTCAGTTAAAGCCTTGGAGAATCCATCGTGGATCTTGCACTTTTTACAGTCAATTTTCGCTTCAGGAGCGGTATCGTTGGCAGTAAAGGTATTGAGAGGAGGAACGTTGACTAAGAAGGAAGACTGTTGGAACTGAATGTCAGTGATAACGTCAGCGATTGAAAAACTGCCTCGAAAGACAACATATTTCTCTTTCTTCACGTGATCCAGAGCCAGGAAGCCAGTGATCGAAGTCGAAAAGAAATCGCCGCCAAAAGTATGAACCAGTTCAATGTCCGGGAAATGAACACATGACTGACCACAAGTAAAGTCGCTCTTCAAGGGGGTAATAGGAGCATTGACGCAGTAGGCGATATTGGACAGATGAGCAAAGTCCAGAGCTGCGTCGTAGAAGCCTTGAGACACGAGAGCGGTCTTGGTAGAAGAGGAGGTAGAAGCTGCTCCAAAGAGGAGAACTGAAAAGAAGTCTTTGACTCGAGCTCCAAAGTTGACCATGAGTATAGAAGACTAGCGGGTGTGGTAGGGACGCTGTTGGAGCTCTGGTATGTTATATATACCTCATAGTTGTTGTGAGGGGTCGGTGATGGTAGATCACTAGTCATCTACTTGGTGGGTAGTGTGATACAATCCTTGATACTAGACTGGGTAATAGAGACTACACACCCTGTCCCTGTATCAGCTCGTAGACCAACGGCGAAAGAGAGGGGGAGTCTGTTAGCGTATCTACATCATCATAACATGTAGGAGTAGAAGCGGTGTTGACGATGTTTTAGAGGTACCAGTACTCCTCTAATGTGTCAATTGAGTGAGAATCAAGTAGAAAATTATCTTCCTCTGCTTACTTAGCATGGATTTCTCTTTACTTCTTTCATTGACACCTTCAAGTCCCTCCACTATAGTTCTCGTATACCGAACTCAGCTCGGAATCACTAAATAAACACGTCTGGGGTGTATTTGGCTAGCGGAGCAGCCATCCAGCGAGATGATCGAAAAAACCAGCATATTCATTAACCCACCTTCTTGTTTACTTCGCCAAGTGAACCGAAGAAGATACACTTTCTTGGCAGAGATGAGGTGAGAGAGGTGGGACAGGTGATATGAGGAGAGTGAGTGATTTGAAAGAAATTATGTTGTCAACTCGTTATCTTCTTCACGTGACTCAGTCAAGTACCATTATCGGTAGTACTCTTCCCCACACTATAGTCCACTGTTATACACCCTAGCTTTAGTTCTGATAACTAGCCTAACTAGACCCTGATTCAACTGGGGTATCAGGTCCCGTTTCCAAAGTCTGTTTCTGAAGCACTAGCGAGTTTTTCTCGTTAAATTGACTTGCCGATATTCAATATCATTTATATTAGTTCTTATAGCCTCCTTCTATCCCACCTAAGAAACACATCCTATCTCTATAGCTGACCAATAACGTTTAGTCTAAACGGAGACGTTGCAAGGAGTGGAGGGGGGGACAATACAAGCATTGAAAATAGTCAATCTCGTTTTTTTTCTGTTTTTTTTCTGTTTTTCTTACCATTTTTCCTGTCAATCTTTTCTCTCTCCCCCTAAAGCTTGTTCTCTTCATATCTCCCTCAAAACCTGACTTTTGTCGTAAAAAAGTGCATATCCGGCGCCGGCACGATAACAGCTACTGGTTGCTGCTTTTGGCAGCCAAAAATAGTGCCGTTTTCAAAAGCCCAATGATGTCAATGGACGCCCTTTAGAAGGCTACATTAAAGTTGAGTGGAGGAGAAATGAGGTCCAGCTAAAGAGGTGAAAAAACGTCTAAAAAGAGTAGAAGAAAGTGGGATCCGGGACACGCGAGCACTGTGAACATTTCTATCAACTTTTTTTCCACCCACCATGTCTCTTTCACCCCCGAAATGACACCCCCTTTTTACCCTCCAACCCTATCCAACCTTATCAACACTACGGACAACAACTGTCAAAAGATACTCCTCAAATGACCTCTCCTGGCTGTCAAAAGACGGCTATTTTATGTTCCCAACATTTCCCCATCATCCCTCTGCTACCCCAGACTTAGCCCACGTGGGTCGCGCTGGGGTGCAGTTTCCGGGGAATGGTTGGTACCGTCACGTTGGCGCGTGTCTGGCGAGTGCAACGGTGGTGGTTGCGGCTCTGTAGCTTTCCAACTGCGTGTTATAAACGGCTTCTTGCTTTCTTCTGGCTTATGACGTTTTCTACACGTGAGGACCCACTCTGTAATTTGGGGTAGAGGTTAAACGTGGAGCTGTGGCTGGAAATACGGGTGTTGGGAGTGTGGCAAAACGAGCTGCATGGTTGGATTTGTTGAAACGCGGCGAGACGAACAATACTAATTATATTAGGTGAGGGCAGAACTGGGTGATATAGGACTAATTTCGACCCAAACGCGGTACCAAACGAATCAGCAAGATTAGGGGAATCGATTGACACTACTCTTTTTCTAATCAGAGCAAAACTGACGGACCTACCCAAACCCCCCTCTTTCCATTATCACAGGTGGGAGAAGTGTAGCGGCAAGTGCACACGCATACCGTACTATAAATACGAATCATAGGGGTGGACTTATAGCTGTGGATATGGCCCCTACTTGAAATCTAAAAAGGCCAATCTACTCAGTTTTTCATTCCCTACAAAATGCACTTTTCAGATTCTCTCTAACCCTCCTCCTTCACCCTCCACTTGCCTCCGCCAAGAAACCCGGTGCTGACAAAAAAGTTTATCTTGCTCCCTCTCTACACTCTTCATCACCACCATGAAATCGGCTTTCAACAAGCTCCGGCCCAACTTCTGGTCGAGGCTGACGCCGTCGTCCGATGGCGACTACTTTTTCGTCGAGCTGGAAGACGCTCACCGCACCTGGCATCCCGGAGATACCGTCCATGGCAACGTGATTCTGGTGCTGTACAAACCACAACGTATCAGCAGTGTTGACCTGATTTTTGCAGGCAATGTGGTGGTCAAAAGTGCTCTGGTCAAGGGTAAGGGCAGTCGCAGTGTTTTGTTTGAGCAAAAACTGCGACTTCATGGACATCAAGCATCTTCTGCTGGAACTACAAGTACTGCTTCAGGGAGTCATAGCAACAGTGATAGTCATAAGAGGAATGTTGCTGTTCCAAGTACTTCTGCTGGTAGCACTCCTGCCTCTCCCAGCATCTCTACTTCTCCTTCAAATGATCTTTCAGCGGAAGTCTCCACTTCTGAAGCACCTATAGATATCACATCTGGGGCCTCTTCAGTAGTGGGTTCCTCCACAGACTTGAGTCTTACAGCTACTAGACAATCGTCCGATGGCTCGATATGGAGAAGTGTCGGCTCGTCCACTCCAGGTCCAGATATGATCAACAACTCTGTAACCACTGAACCTGTTCTCAGCTCTAGAATGTCCATGCATACCACGAATTCGCATCTGAGTCAACTGTCACGTGAATCTCATGTTACTACGGCTTCCCGAGAATCGCACATGTCACGTGAGTCCAATACTTCCACCTCTTCTACCTCTGAAGAGCTCGAAATCGGCGAACATCGATTTGCCTTCATTTTGGAGATTCCTCAAAAGGGACTTTACAACTCGTTGGAGTTTGAACGGGGCTCGATATCGTACATTATCACCGCCGTGGCCAAACGACACGGTCCCCTTCCTGCTTTGCATGCTAAAAGAGTGCTTCAATTGGTCTGTCCAGTCGATGTAGCTAGACTACCGCCTCCAAAACCATCTACTTTATCGGTGGAGATTCAAAAACGGAAAAAACAACAGGGCATTATTACAACCACTTTGGAAGTGGGGAGAGGAGGGTACCTCCGGGGAGAATCGTTTCCCGTCAAAATCACCATTCAACACGTCAAATGTGTAAAGTGTCTGAGAGGTCTAGTTGTGACTCTCTGTCGGTTCAGTAAAGTCACCTGTAACGATGACGAACCTCAGAGTTTCAGAAAAGACTTGTCTCAGACAGTTTCGCCACTGTACACTGACCCAGTCACTTTTGCTTCCACAGTCTCTACTACGCTCAGAATCCCTCCAGACGTTTTTCCTACAACCAAGGGACATGGACTAGTGAGCTTCAATTATTGTGTGGAAGTGGTGATTGATCTGGCAGGTAAATGGGACCTCGAGGAGGATCGAACGGGGTTTCTACATACAGATCGACTCAAGAGAAACAAGGGAGTGGTGAGTCTATGGACAGAGGTGATTATCGGTACTGATAGAAGACGATACAGATCCGATAGTCATGCTACAGCTTCCACAAGTAACCAGGCGGTGCAGAACCATGGAAGTCCCGGTCACGTGAACTTTGGTCACGTGCCATCCCCCAGTGGCAGCAGTAACCATGGTAATGGACATCATGTTGGTCATGCTTCTCAGTCAAGTTCGCCAGGTAATCATAGCAACTATAGTTACCATGGCAGCAGTTACGTGGGCAGTCACATGACTGGCTCTTCTTCCGGTCTTTCAGAGAAGCAACTCATGAAACTACGTGAACAGGCCCTCTTACCCTCTGAACCTGCTTCTACTAGTTCCCCCTCTCTTGATGCTTTCCCCTCAGCTCCAGAGTATGGAGAAAGCAGTGGAGAAGGACCCTCTGCTCCTGCTCATACGATTGCGGGGGTGGTGGCTTCAGGAGGAGCGTCTTCTCATGTTGCAGCTTCGTCGTCCTCTGATAAACATGAAAACGAACTACTACGTCTACAAGGACTCTCTTCCGATCCATACGCTGATGAAGACCATGTTCCACAGTATAAGGAGAAGGAAAAGGCTCCTGAAGAGATGGTAGCCATGCAACTCAACGAGCTAGCCAGTGTTCCTCCTATGGAAGAAGGAGAGGTTGAGGGAGAAGGAAGTGCTGGTGCTTCTGCTCCATCAGCCCCTGTTATGAATGGTCATGAAGGAGAGGGGGGCTTTTATGATGCTTCCAGTGAGTTTGACGTGGTGGACGGGGGACATAGTCATTCTGTTCCAAGCCACTCAGTTGGTCACTCTGTTGGTCACTCTACTGGTCACTCAGTTGACACTTCTTCTACTGCATCCGCTCCAAGTGACGCATCTACCCCCTCAGCACCTCCTCTTCCTTCAGATACTCCTTCAGCACCCTCAGCACCCCCTGCTCCGCCAGTAATCACCCACGGGTTCACTGGACCTGTAGGACCAGGAGTAGTTGGCCCCTCTGACCCTCCGTCCGACCCTCCATCCGACCCAACGGACCCTTCAACCGCCAGCACCACCGTGGACTCGCTCACATCCTCCGCAAGCACCGGGACGCCCGCATCAACGCTCCCAGACACTAACAAGTCGCTGTCCGACAGCGACGATATTTATTCTTAGCATAAATGTACATTATAATGATTGATGAATTAGGAGGTATATGTAGAGAAGAGAAGAAGAGGAGAAAAGCATAGAAAAGGAAATGATGATGAATAACGAACGCAAGATGGACGTTTGGACAGTCTGAACTGCTCCATTATCATTTGCTTTCACTGGTGCTTTCTTCATGTCGCATCTTTGAGGAACACAACAGATCGTTGTAGTGAACAGTTGTAGACATTTGGTTCAATGGAAGGCTCAATTAAGTGGAACCAGGCTGTGGATCAGCTTGACAGCGTGGGACCTAATGACTCTTTATTTCTTGACCTAATGCTTGTATGATTGTCCTCTTGTCTCAGATGTGGTGTATACACTCCTCACAATAGAAGGCTATACAGCGGTGTATATTTCATTTCAGCGAGTTGCTTCTCTCACTGATTTGTACTTTATACGGGACTTTACAGTATATGAACTCATCTATTACTATTTTACATTTCTATCATGTTCAACAAAGATGCACTATAGTCTGTCTACCCAATATCACACTTCAAAACATAATGAATTAGTCGAATTGACTATGTGACATTTCTCCTCGGGTCTTTCAATGATGCTAAACAACTCCCCTTCATCGTTTCTCCTATTTTTGCTTCTCTATTGTTTATTCATCTTAGACCTCTGAACACCTACTGGTTACTATTCATCAAATACTATCCGCATTGGGCATCGAATAATCAATCAGAGGGTCCTACATATCAAGGACTACATGTTCGATACTCATACACCAGCTCCCCCGTCTCATTCAATACACATTTATTGTCATATAATTAAGAAGCAGTGCTGCTTGGAAGTGGGTTCCCAGTCTTACAAGTACAAGTACACTTTTTCTCTGGCAACTTCTTGTCTGGCCACTTTAGTTTGCCCTCGGCTTCCAATCTAGCAAGACGATAGTCCCAAAATTTAACAGGAAGATTCCGAAGCCTACACCAGCCAAAGGTGTTGCAGTCATTATAGATGCCTTTGACCGCCAGTTCCTGTTCATACTTGCTCAATCCAGGAAGTTGAGCTCGAAGTTCAGGAGGGTATTTCTGAGCAAGAGCTAGGCAAATGAGGGTGGATAGGGTGATAGTAGATAGTTTCATGGTATGAGTTGTGGTTGTCTGGGTGAATGATATTTTTGTATATGGGCCACTCGTCGTCTACTTATACTAATTTCGTAGTATAATATCCCCTGGGTGACTTCTCAAACAGGCAATTTTTGAGGGAGATTGTGAAGTCATGACTTCTTTCTTCTGTATACTATCCCAAACAGGTATTTTCTGATACAGGTACCGGTACGATACATCATGAGGTTTCGAATGCATAGCGATGAGGCTTGATAATATTATGAGTGGAGGTCTTTGTCCGGAAAAAGAAGGCTGGTCATGTGGAAAAAATGGGGTTTTCACGTGACCAAACGAAACGACTAGCTTCAAACCAGACTACAGTAGCTAGTCACTGCTTATCAGACGTACAAGTATTTACCTACGTAATGAAAATAGAACCGGTAGGTAATATTTTCTTGCAGGAACCACCATATGACTATTCATCTGAGGTGTGAAGGTAGTGGCAGATGTCTGAGGTAAGGATAAGATGTAACTAAGAACTATCTTGATGTCTGCTGGCCTAGATCTCTTGGACTAAGTAGTTTCCGGAAAAGACTCTTAATCTGTCACGAATGTCACCTTAAAATTGTGCTTGTGTTGTGACACAACCAAAACTTGGATTGTGCACTTCTTTGCCCCCCTGTTCCTCGCTTGACACCATTCACACTCCCCCTCCACTCCGGCCGAATTGGAGACATAACATGATTGCGTCCGCCGCTTTGGAAGTGGAGGGGTTGTGTGAGTGGTGTGGGGGAAGAAGAGAGTAATGTGTTGTACCAGTCAGGTACTTTTGGGTCCACCTTATTAGAAAAGCTGAGTAAGCAAATACTGGATGTAGACCACTATAAGACAGTTGAGACATAAAACGAGGTCTTCAAGTGTCCACCTTTTGTCGAAGCACTGCTATCGGAACTAACTGTTTCGTGGTGTGTTGTGTAAGTTGTTAAATATCAATCAATATGCTTCATTGTTTTCAACACTGCGATACAGTACAAGGTAAGCTCTTACGATCCATATATATAGGTGTTATACTTGTACTTGTACTAGAGAGAGCGTAAAATTGAGGTTAACATTGATTGAGAGTGTTGGATGACTCCATGGACTGCTTCTCTTATCAGTACAAGTACAAGTATGACGTCATGCCCCTCCATACGGTGTGGCAGGGTACAGTCCTTATATGGCAATGTCTGGAACAGTCTGATGACAGAAAAACGAGGTCATGAGATGTGAATATTTTCTGATGATGAGTCAAAATCCATGAATTTCCCATTTTGAAGGTCAAACGAGTTTTCTTTTTCTTGAGGCTGTCATGTTTGATGTTCTGAGTTGGGGTGGATAAACGGGGTCCATATATCATGTCATGTTCAGTTGTGAGGTGTTGGACTGAATGAAAGAGAAAACTTCGAAAAGCTTCAAATGACGTCGAAAAGGCACTTTTGACCTCTCCATCTCATCTTCTACAAGTTTCGTTATATGAGCATCAACTTGTGCGTGGAGTGGTGCTGCTCATGGGTCTCTGAAAACAGGATATTATATGTCGACCTGTGGACCCAAAGTCGGATATTATTTGGCATTGCTTAGAGGGAAATAATAATGACAGACACTCACAAATGAGCCCCACTTCTGGTTGATGGCATTGTGGTTGTACCTGGTGAAAGGTACTTGTAGCCCTTAACTTCAACTAAGAACAAGTTGCAATCTACTGTAAGCCACTACTGTTACTTGTACCTGGTCGCCTAGTAAACAGCATGTTAGTGGAAAAATGCACGTCTTCTCATTGTCATCAACTTCTCTATTTGTACACACTTTCGTCTCTACATCTCTAACTGTTTAGCTACAGTAGACAGACATGCCAAAGAGCTGTAGCAATTTACACAGGTAGAAAACAATATGTAGCACTATAAAACCCAATGATTTACTTTCAGGGTCAATATCAACTATATTTCAAATCATTATCGCCCATAACCATTATTTCATCTCAGTAGACTGACATCGGATCATGTACCTTCACATTGGATGAGAACTGAGGCTGTTGGAATACATCAAGAACATCACTTCCAAATAATACAGTACAGTGCACTACATCCAATCCAAGTCATATCTCATAATTCATTCATTTCTCTACTCGCGGAAAGCACGCGGACTTAAATACTCCCCTCTGTTTCCTACTGCTCAACAATATCGGGATACAACAGATCCGTGAGGAACTCTGCAAACTCTCCTCCAATTTCCGAACCTAAGAGTTCTCCTGCTCGCTTGACAGACTCGGTGTTACCCAGCTTCTCAGCTTCTTGGGCAATCATATCAAGAACCTCCTGCTTAGTAAACTTGCCATGTTTAGTCCACTGCCAAAGCTGAGCACGTGACACTTCAGCAGTAGCAGCATCTTCCATCAGATTGTTAATTGGCACACATCCCAGTCCTCGAAGCCATGCCTCCATGTATCTCAGACCAATGTATACATTCTCCTGGAGTCCCTCCTTGGTGATAGCAAACCCTTCAATTGTAGTATCGAGCAACTTCTCAGAAGGAACATCTTCTCCAACGAAATCAAACTGGTTCTCTCCAGGCATAAGTTCATCAAACTCTCTAGTAGCAGTCTCAGTCAAACCAGGATGAGCAATCCAAGTTCCATCACATCCAGCAGACGCTTCTCTGTGTTTGTCAGCCTTGACCTTTTGCATAGCCACTTCATTTTCAGCAGCATCCTTGAGGGGGATAATGGCAGCCATTCCGCCCATAGCATGGACTTTACGCTTATGACAAACGTGAACAAGTCGGGTTACGTAAGCGTTCATGAAGGGCACAGTCATGGTGATCATCTTTCGGTCAGGAAGCAGCTTTTCAGGCTGGTTTCGGAACCGTTTGATGACAGAGAACATGTAATCCCATCGTCCACAGTTAAGTCCAGCAGAATGGTCTCTCAGTTCGTAGATGATTTCTTCCATATGAAGAGCAGCAGGAAGAGTTTCAATGAGACAGGTGGCTCGAATGGTTCCCTGGGGGATTCCACAGTAGTTTTGCGAAAAGACAAAGACGTCATTCCACAGTCGCGCTTCCAAGTAATGTTCCATTTTAGGCAGATAAAAGTAAGGGCCTCGTCCTGCTTCAATCAGAGTCTTTGCATTGTTGAAGAAGAACAATCCGAAATCAAACAAGGAACCAGACATGCTCTGTCCATCGACCTGAACATGAGATTCAAGCATATGCCATCCTCTAGGTCGTACCAAAAGAGTAGGACGAGTCCCAGTAGACCCTCTAGAGTAAGTAGCTTCATTCCAGGGCTTGGTAACAAGTTTGTAAGGCTTCTTTTCCGTATCGAAATCAATCTGGTTTCGAATAGCGTCATACAGATTGACTTGTCCATCTAGACAGTTGTCCCAAGTAGGGGCCTGAGAGTCTTCGAAATCCGACATATAAGTGGCCACATTTGTGTTCAAAGCGTTGATGATCATCTTTCGGTCGGGAGGACCGGTGATTTCAACTCTTCGATCATGTAGACCGGGAGCTAGAGCAGGTCCCGTCCATGAGTTGTCTGCTCGGATATCGGCAGTCTCAGTAGGGTAAGTAGGCACCTCTCCTGCGTCCAATTTGGCCTGGTTTTGCTGTCGGAGTTCAAGCAGTTCAAGACGACGACCGTTGAAGTTGTTATGGAGCTCCAGCAGGAACTTTTGGGCCTCTGGAGAGAGAATTTCTGCCTGGCTAGTAGAGCCCAGTTTGGGTGTAGAAGAGGCTTGTCGAAAAGTAGCGTTGATTGTCATATTGGGGTTAGTTGTTTGTGAGTATGAGGGGGGAGGTTCGTTAGCTATATATATGTCTTTTTCTTCGGTTTGTGTTTTTTTGTTTTTGTTTTTCTTTTTTTCTCTTTCCCGTTTTTAGTTACTGATAGACGGAGATACGGACAGGTTATCCGGGGTGCATGATACAAGTGTGTTAAAGTAGGACATAACGGGAAGTTAAAGTGGGGGTGAAATCAGCAGGACCAACTAGACGTCCTAGCGGAAATCTGAAAAGTGCATCTTGTTCCTGACCTTCACTTTACCCATACTACCACTTTTCACCGTTTTCAACTCACTATTCACGCCAATAAACTACTTCTCCCCACACCCGAATATCCGCCGATCATCCAACGTCTCATCTCAGTGTCTCCCGCGTCTAAAATTGCTGGCGAAAAAAAGGTGGGAAACTAAGCGACGGGTATTTGTTCCGAACGTGGGAGTTTAGAGGGAGTATAACAGGCCTAATAATGCTCTAATCAGCTTGAAAATGCGACCATCATGTTCAGAAACGCTTACTAACCATAGTCGGCCCTTTTTTTGGTTCAAATTAGCCCACTCTTACCTCCACAACTCCCTCTCGGACCAACGGAACATCTCCCCAAGACTAAGACCAAACCAAGACCCTGCATCTTGCAGGCTGACTCAGTGAAACTTGTAAGTTGCTTGACTCAGTGAAGCGGAGATATGTGTGGGGGTGGAGTGGTCGGGTGATGAACTGATTAGTCATAGAAGTAGAATAATAGGCTGACTAAGTAGTTTGTTGTAGTGCTCTAAAACTACATACCAGTTCTAGGTAAACTTCATCATAACTGACTTACTTCCTCTGAAGCTCACCAACCTCCATCAACCCCAGTTATTCCAAAATATTCTTAGACAACCCCCGATTATTGTTGAGTATTAGTAATATTCCGACCTCTGGCGATATTTTGATCCACTTCTTGTGGCCCTCCGATATCGCAATACCGATATATTCCGATCTTGTTTTTTTCATGCACCCCCAGCGGACTTCGGCGTTAACTAAAGTCCAAGTGGGGGTCAACTAAACGGAGGTAGGTGAGACTGAACAATGAACAAGCAGGCAATATACAAACGAAAAACAGACATTGATATCACGTGACGGGCTAACTCCCATACAGAGAAGCTGTCTAGACCGGTGTTTAACCCCCCTACAAATAGCACGGCTCACCTCCTACTCTCCGTAGTCCTCCACTCACCCGAAGACTCAGGTTGACTCATAATAACTCCTTCCGTGACCCGATAATATCTTCTTGCGTCTTGTGGTTCTGTAGCTCACCTGAACCTCAGCATTTGAAAGCCTAGAGATATTTTTAGCCCCTATATGGAACTCTCAGTTCGAATTGGTAAGCTGTAAGATACTCGTATCAGAAATGAAGTAGAAATGCAATAAATATGAATTGAAAGTCATGTGACTTTTGAAGTAATCACGTGATTAGTTCTCTTTTGAACTTGTCACGTGACTTGTTGGTCACACGATATTATCCCTCATAACCTGTATATGTCTGCCTAGCTAGG
The DNA here is from genome assembly GCA_900519025.1 of Yarrowia porcina. Taxonomy (NCBI): domain Eukaryota; kingdom Fungi; phylum Ascomycota; class Dipodascomycetes; order Dipodascales; genus Yarrowia; species Yarrowia porcina. The sequence continues at coordinate 681,366 of ULGT01000005.1, forward strand.
ACAAATACAGCCAAGCCAGAGCTCGCTACCAAGACTTTTACGGCTTGTCCCGACCAAGAGGGCCAATCAAGCACAAAAGCAGCATTGGCCATTATCAGACCTAACCCTGATAACAAGTTGTAAGTCACAAATATCTCCAGAGGCGTTTCTCTCTGTTCGTTCAATCTCATCCACGGAAGAACGACTATAGCTGCTGTTATCCAGAGAAAAAGTAGGGTTTTGAGTCTGCTGGTGAAACGGTGATTAGTCAGCCGGATAGTAGTGTTTGTAGGCTGGTTTTTTGGGTCCATTTTGGTGTAATGTGAAGGGAAAGAGGTGAGATGAAGAGGAGGGAAGAGATAGGAAGTGGATGTTAGGGTTGAGAAAAGAAGGGGGGGAAAAAGTGGGTGCGAGAGTGGGATTAGAGCTAGTTAGTGTATATTGAGGTGCTACCTGAGGTTTTATATTTGTTTTGGTGTTTTTTTAGTGCTTGTATTACTTCTCTATAACCTTGGAGATAGACTGTTTACTCATACACAATATGGCGCACATGTTGGGATGGATATAAGGCCTAGAGATAATATAAAGCTACCATTGGACTATTCATGAAAGGGGGAGTTGATTGATACCACTTTCTGCTTTGCTAACAAGTTTTTGGGTACTTTTCCTACTTCTCCGTTATCTCATGTGAATTGTCTGCCCTGACGTAATATGACCCATATATAGAAGTGAATATATACTATAGAAGAGTTCTGAAGCTACCACTGTACTCTTCATGACGTTACGAACTTATAGATACCACTTTTTTATTTGTCAACAAGTTTTTTGGTACTTCCAATGCTTCTCCCTGCCCTCTATCAGCTTCCTCACTTGACATACAATGTAGCCCATATTGGGGTGAATATACACTGTGGAAGAGGTCTGAAGCTACAGCTGTACTCTCCTAAGCGAGGAAAGCTGATTGATATCACTTCTGGCTCTGTTTACAAGTTTTTTGAATGTTTTCATTACTTCTCTCTGTTTTCCTCTACCTTTTCGTACTTGACATAGAGCACATGTTGGGGTGCATAAAGGTCTGAGAGATGAAATTAAAATACCACCGTACTCTCTGAAGTAGCTTGAGCTTAGCAATACAGTTATATTGGACATATTTTGTCTTTTGAGCACTATTACCACTTCTACTTGCCTCCAGTTCTACCCTTACTTGGCATGGTACATATATTGGGGTGAATAATGACCCTAGAAAGAATATGAAGCTACCAGAGCATTAAGAGAAGCAAGGTGAGTTGATTGATACCACTTTTCGCTCTGTTAACAAGTTTATAGCTTATTTTTACTACTTCCCCGTAACCTGTTATATGAGCTACCTCTAAGGGACTTGTCATAACGCCTATACTGGGATCAAAATATACTGTGGAAGACAGATGATTTTATAACTGGTGTCCTAGAGGCTATTCAAGTCGCTCTATATCTTTTCAGATCAGCTTGTAAACTTCCCTCTAACTTCTACAGCTTCTCTCTGACCGCTACTTGACATGGCCCATAAGTTCACACATTGGGGTTGTTCCTAGGAGGAATACGAATACGAAGCTATTGGTAGACTCTCCAGATCAGTGTGATCTGACCCATGCCAGTTCTGAATCATTTCTGGTACTTTTTATGCACATTTATGTCTTCTCAGTTACATTCTATTCCGGCTCTCTAATGCTGTCTGACAAGATACACATTATGAGGTAAATAAGTATCCTGGAGAAGATTATTAATTTTAAAGTGAACTCTTGAGCGCTATAATATGTTACAATCCTCCCTTGACCCTTTATACAACTTTTTTTCATCTTATTTATATAGGCTGACGTTCCTACACTCGACATGGCTCATATATTGGGGTCAATAATAGTCCTAGAAGAAATCTGAAGCTACCAGTGGACCCGGAAGAGCAATTTGAGTTAGCCGATACTACTTTTTGGTTTTATTACAACTTTTATGACAGTATCTGCCTCTTGTCAATGAGCTGCGACTCATGCTTGCCCTTCCCATACTTACAAGATGCACTAATTGGGGTGAAAAACTGTACTAGAAGATATCCGACACAAGCTTCATACCCCTAAAGACCTTTTACATTGGTATGTTGCATTTTCATACCTTCTTATGTTTTTTTCCGTTGTTATTCAGCTTCTTCATAATCTCATGTAAGGACCTCCTCCAGTGAACTTACCTTGATGCACATATTGGGGGAAATAAATGTCGTAGAGCAGATCTGACTCTATTGTTGCACTCCTTGAAACGTGGTGAGTCTAATGATATATTTTTTAACATGCTGAATAACTTTTGGGCTACTTTCGTGGCTTCTACACCTCCCTCTTTATTGACATTCTGCCGTTATATCTCAAAAGGCACATATTCTGGTGAATAAAGGTCCCCGAGAGAAAAAAAGACAGCTGTCGTACTCTCCTAGACAAACAGACTCGTCTGGTACAGCTATTGGCTCTATAAACAAGTTTTTGACACTATTTTTCTACTAATCAATATCTTCATATCGAGACTGCCCACCAGTCCTTAGCATAGCTCTCATATTCGGGTTAATATTTACTCTAGAAAAAAGAAAAAGAGACCACTGAACTCTTTAAGACATACCAATTAGATGAAAGCTTTTATTTGCTCAGTTTTCACCTTTTTACACCATATTTAGCACTTCGCTGTATCCTCCCATATAGGCTCTCCCTCGCATCCAGATATAATGCATATATTGTGGTGAATAACTTATTCAAAAGGAAGATGAAGTTATCTATGGACTATTAAGAATACAGATAGTCGAACAGTACCACTCTTATGTTCCCATGTGTCTTTTTTACCTCTTTTCTGCTACTTCTCCTGACCTCATGTATCAACAGATTGACATAATGCCCATATTGAGACGAATATTAGTCGTGGTGAAATTAAAAGTGTACCATTGTACTCTTGCTTACCTACAGAGCAGATAAATACCAGTTTTTCTGTTCCTTACAAGTTTATTTCCTCACGTATCACTTCTCTTACCCAGGAATACTGATAGCGTGCTCACGTTCAATATAGCGCCTATATTGGAGTGAATAATTGTCCTAAAGAAAATCAAAATAAACCATTCTACTCGTCAAGTTACAGAGAGTCTATTACTACTATTCTCTACCCTGCTACTGTTATATTCCACCTTCCAACCCTCTTCCTCTTCAATATAACCACCCTACCTGCACCTATTCTTCACCCCAACATAACTTCTCAAAAAATTCTCAAAAACGTCCAAAATTTTGGCACCACAATAATAGAGTAAGTCACACATTACATCCCAGCTCTTAGACCCCCACCTCTCCTAGACACCCAGATATATACACCCCCTCCTTCCCCTACTTTGCATACACCTGCATACCTCATGCACACTTACGCAATCCAAAACTTCGTGATCAACTTTTTTCCACCACTTTTCAACCACCCCTACCTCCAACCATGGCACGAAAACAGACCGGTAAAGGCCGTCGGATGGAAACCAAGCACCGGGAAACGGCGCATACGTCGTCTTTCCCCGCCAAAATGGCCATGTGGGACTTTGAGCACTGTGATCCCAAACGGTGTTCAGGCAAAAAGCTCCATCGTCTAGGCATTATTAAAAGTCTACGAGTGGGTCAAAAGTACAGTGGAGTTGTTGTTTCTCCTAACGGCAAGCACGTGATCTGTCCTGATGATCGTGAAATCGTGGAAGAGCATGGAGCAGCTGTAGTTGAGTGTTCTTGGGCTCGTCTTGATGAGGTTCCCTTTAACAAGATTGGAGGACCCCATGAACGTCTATTACCCTACCTTGTGGCAGCAAATCCTGTGAATTACGGACGTCCTTGGAAATTGAACTGCGTGGAGGCCTTGGCTGCTTGTTTTGCCATTACTGGACATTTGGATTGGGCTGAAGAGGTGTTGTCTCATTTCTCATGGGGACAGGCCTTTCTTCAGATTAACGAAGATCTTCTAGAGATTTATGCTGAATGTACCGACGCAGATTCCATCAACGAGGCTCAGAAAATGTGGCTGGATGAAATTGAAGCAGAACATGCTCGAAGACAGCAGGAAAAGGCGGATGCTGGAGGAGTATGGAAACATGGACAAGATAGAGACCATGGAAAGGCAGGAGAGTTGCCTCCCTCAGATGATGAAGATGAATATGAGTACGATGAGGGACAGGTGAGATTTGATAGGGAGCTAGATAACCCCGGAGAAGTGGATGTTTTCGGTAACACCATTGTTAAGAAGAAGAAGAAGGAGCCTAGAGTAGATGCTCTTGGTAACACTATTGAAGATAGTGAGGATGACAGTGAAGAAGAAGAAGAGAAACAGCCTAGATACGATAGACTGGGTAATCTGATTGAGTCAGATGAGGAGGAGGAGGAGAAGAAGCCTAGATATGACTCTCTAGGTAACACTATCGAGTCAGACGATGAAATCAAACAACCTAGAGTAGATGCTCTGGGAAACACTATCGAGTCGGAAGACGATGACGAAGATGAAGTCGACGCTCTCGGAAATACAATCAAAAAAGTGTTGTAGATATTTAATTAATGCATGTTAGGAGATGTTAGTGTCTTGGGGTGGTGTAGGGCATCTATAGTAGGACATCTACAGTAGGACATCTACAGAGGAAAGGTGACAATAGAGAACTCCATAAATACGATAAAGAAGCGTTGTCCAAGTTCATTGATCCATTGAGTCCATGAGCTTTTCAGGGGACTCAGAGAATGAGATGTATGCTTGAGAGATGGCTGATAGGCTTCTTTTACAGCATAAGAACCAGAAAAGAGATATGCTTGGCTTTGAAGTCAATAACAGGTAGCGAGGTGTTACCTGGGTTTCCTTATAATTGTTCAGATTCAACGAATAGTCTTACTGCTGATGTTGTATATCCATAGCCTCTTGTAATACCTTTTAACATAGCCTGTACCTCATACTGTGACTATTAAACAATTTAAAACAATGAATGAATCAAAGAAAACTTAGAGAGTCATGAGCTATCCTTTGAAAAGTCTTGGGTGTCCCTTCCAGATGTTCTTGTGGATACTTCTCTCAACTCTCCTTAGTTGACTTATCATAGGTAAGGTGAAGGAAAGAAGACTGGGGGACTTACTATAAGTAGATGTACTATAAGTAGAAGGCTGAGACTCACAGTCAAAACCACACAGCTATCACTACCAAGACTCATAAGTCTGAAGCTAAGAACGTGTCATCCTCCTATCTATAAATGAATAACGACTCACTCCATCAGAGACTTTGTTTTCATTCCTGGTTAGTATCTCAAAATCTGTGCTGTGCTTCTTACTTGTATATACTACTGACTCTCTTATACAGCTTCTATCTCAGGTCTACCTTTATGTTCTCAAAGAGTGTTATGCTCTACAACAGCTCTAGCCTTTGTACTTACAAGACAATGTTCCATAATTCAAACTTATCGAACTACATCTAATGTAGCAGAAATGAGAGCCGGTAGCCCATTTAGAGTCTTGACATTATTTACTGGCCATCTGTCATCATGAATGTCTTCCCTTACTCCTTTGTAACACTCCTAGAATCATCACGTCTACCAGTATCACCGCGTTCATACTCGTATACACGCCACTCCACTGCTTCCACTTTCAATCATTGTATTCAATCGTTTATATGGTATCATATCTCCCCCGTTAAAATCCAAACTTACTCTTGAGAATACCCTTGAACATATCATTCTGGGCCTCCTTGATACTCTCGTTGACCGAATTCAGGTACGACTGTCCAGTCTCCTCGAGGTTATCCCAGGCACCCTGAATTCCTCCATTGCTCTTTCTTCGAACTCCATCTTCATCGTAGTAATCATCGTCGTCGTTACCAGTATAGTACTCGTCGTACTTTTGTCGGTGGGCGACCCGTTCCTGGTGTTTTCGTCGTTCCAAATCCCGCTGTTTTCTCTGTTCTTCCCTAACCCTTTCTTCTTCCTGGATCATGGCCTTGGATTTTGGTCGTCGAGCTCCTCCAATCAGCTTATCGATATCTTCTTTAGTGGTGTATACCGATCCTCTGACCCATTGAAGGGTAGAAACAACTGGACGAGGAGGACAGACCTTGAGGGGGTCGTAGAGAAGATCTCCAGGGATATCTTCAAACTTGATTCCCTTTCCAAACACAGAAATCAGACCAGCTTCATGACGATCAATCTGGATGATAATGTCTCCAGTCAAAGAGAACACCGAATTGACTGCTGTTCTCGGATCGACTCTGTAGGGAAGTTTCTTGACGGACATTTCTCGAAGAGATGGGAGGGCTAGACAGACTAGTTCGGAAGTATCGGTGATACAAGCCAGAGCCATGGAATCTCCTTCTCTAAGGAAACAAATTGATCCTCCAAGAATCGAAAACTGGGGGAACTTCTTGTGGGTCATTTTCGAAGCACTAGGTCGAATCACTCGAACGTCATGGACACTAGTAACCACCACAGTTCCGGGGATAAGAACATCCTGACCCAGTTTAGCCATGATATGAGGGAAAGCTAGAGCTGCAGATCCCTTTTCAGCATCAATGGCGTTAATGGCAAGAATTGCATCGTCGCAAATTCGCATTCGGTTCACATACTCAACCTTGTATCCTCCTCTTCCATTAGGAACAAACCGGTAAGTGATGAGTTCTCCATTTGAAGTTCCAGCAAAGAGAACAATCGAGGAAAACTCGTCATCGTCAATACAACAGATGGAAAACTCGAATCTGGTCACGTGAGCAGATCCAACCCCCGAATTTCGACTTCGGAAAACTCCTCCTCCTCCTCCTGAAGGAGAACAGGGCTCATCAAAGATAATGGCGGGTCCTCTTCGATCAACAACAACAACTCGTCCGTTTTCGTATCCAATAGCCACAAAACCGACATTGGAATGGTCCAAAGCAGTGATATTGCCGTAGTTCATGTTAATCAGGGAGATGGGCATAAATCCTTCCTTCAATCCAGGAGTGAAACGATGTCTGATATCAATCACCTTTTCTTTACTTTCAGACAAGTTCAAGTCCTTCATTCGATCAAGACCAGGGTTGGGGTTCTTGTTCACGTCAAACTTGTATAGAATGACATGTCCCGAGGCTACAGCAACAGCCAATTCGGCGTTTTGGCCGGCAAAACTCACCTTTGAAACAGGAACTCCATCTTGGATCTTGAGAGCGTCCTTTGTATCGACTTCCAGCACTTTACTCTCTTGAAGTTCTCCTCTGGAAGCGTCCCAGATTCGTACAAAACCGTTCATATGGCCTGTAGAAAGCGCATTTCTAGTCTGAAATCGACGAAGATGCCGCTGAGCAGGGGCTCCACCTACCAGGTAAGGTTGGTGGCCTTTAACAGAAGCCATCATACCTACCCATTGGTTTCTAGGAACAGCAGCGAGGTTGAGAGTGGTGGTATGAGGATGAACCCAACCAATAGAAGGAGGCATGACAGAAGCAGTATGGATAGGTACTCCTTCAGGTAGTTTAATGGAGTAAATTTCTCCAATGTTTAACAGAACAATAACCACTCCTGGATCATGATGTCTGTTATGGAAGGGAGAAGCTGCTCCAAGAGGGAAGAAATCAGTCACTTCAGCTCCTTCAGTGATGGGAAACATTCGTGTTCGTTTAGGAGTACCGTAATGGGTTCCCATGGCTGCATAGGACGTTACAGCAACTGTAGGAGTGGGTCCAAAGTCGAGATATGTCAGACCACGAATAGGTCCATTATCGATATCTCCTCCAGCCACTAGGATCGATGTATTTTCCGGATTCTTTTCGCAAATCCAGGCCAATCCAGTAATAGGCAATCTTCTCCCACCTGGAGGAGTCTTGGATCGCTTTGGTTCATTCACATTCGAGTCAGTAACAGTTCTAGCTTGCAAAAGAGTCCCTTCAGCAGCATCCCAGAACACAATGGAACCGTCCACATGCCAAGTAACGACATGGTGGCCATTAGGATGCCAAGTAGCACCCAAACAAGGAGGAGACCGGTTCACAGTCTGAGTAGCAGGGTTGGTATCTCCTCCAGGAGCTCCAGCTGCAAGGTCATACTTGAAGTGTCGGATGATATTGTTTTCGACCAGAGAGAACAAAACAACAACTTCCTTGTACGCTACCAACAAGACGGAGTACTCCCGTGGACTCAGTTCGATGGAAATCACGTGAGACAGTCTGGCTGCTGGCAAAACGGCCTTTTGCAGGTTGCCAATTCGAAAAGGAGACATGCATCCTCGGTCGGCATCAAAGGTGATGATTTGACCGGATTCAAGACCGATAAAGACCCAGTCCAGGGTAGGGTCCGTGGCAATACAGGAAATGTTGCCGGAGATATTGCTGCTGTAGAGAGTAGTTCGATTCTCGAGGGAGACAATGTGAAGGATACCTGCTCCATCTACTGCAACAATGTACTTGCCAGCGACAAAGGCGAGAAAGTCGACTGAGGAACGGTTGCTGGGGAGTTGGATGATCACTTCGACGTTTACCTGACCAAAGATATGGATAGCTCCGGAGGATGTTCCGATAGCTAGAAGGGATTGAACTTGGTCGAAAGCGACACGAGTGACGGATCCTTGGATACCGTATCGAGCGAGCTGGGTTAGTACAGGTAGCGAGAGGCCGGAGGTCTCGAGCGGACAACAACACACGTTAGACCGGTGGACAAAAACATATGGAAGGAGAGGCCGGAGGTCTCGACTGACAGGAACAAGATGAACAAGTATGTCTCGAGCTGACAAGAACAGTCTGATACAAGTAGACCCTCAAATGTCACTGTAGAGAGGGCTGAATGTGTGAGGGGACAGTAGCCGTGGAGGTGGGAGACCGTAGCAACTTATCATTAGGTGTTCGTGTTGGTCTTGAACTAACAATAGCAAAGAACAAGTAGACAGTCCTAACCATGGAGAGAAGGCCTGTAGATCTCTAACTGACGTCAAACTGGAGGACTAGCTTCTCAATAGGTGTTCTTGTAGTGATGTTGCACACTTCAGTGAAATGGTTGTCCATGTAACCATCATATAGGTCGAAGCTCTGGGATGAACGCCGGGGGTCTCCACAAGAACAGTCTGAGTAGATGGTCTTGACCATGCTGTGAAGGCAGTAGATCTGAGATAACAGGAAACGATACCATAGCATTAAATGGTCATCCTATCAAAGTTTCAACCTGACAGATGTTCATGGTGGGAAGTCTGAGGGCTTGAGGCAACATGGACAACAGCTAGCTGGTGGCCTTGGTGGAGCTTCAGGGTCCTGTAGCAAAGGCCAGAGGTCTCGGCCAGAAAAGAGTCTCATCAGCCGTGTAGTTAAGGCTGAAGTCTCTTATCTCATGTAGCCATCTTGAGCTGTTCTCACAGTGACGTCTGAAGGGATGAGCTGAGTGGAAGACAGTAACATGAGCAGTTCCAGTAGTGGAGTCTGGAGGTCCCGGACAACAAGTAGTAGACCGTCTTAACCTGGTAATCATTGAGTCAAGTCTGAAGGTGTGGGTCAACAATAGCAAACTGGAGGATCTCCCTTACAGTAACTTCAGGTCTTGAGTCATGTAGAGCTTGGTAGCCTTCTTCCTCCCTTAGACCAGAGTATGCTAGTGGAGTGTGGGCCAAGGGAGTCCTCAGAAGACATCCATAGCTCCAAGAATCTTCCGACCTTCGCAACCTTCAATGACCATGGACCTTGTAGGACTTCGTTCATCATCTTAGATCATCACATGTCCATGAGCTTGATCAATAGACATGCATAGATCTTCAGACTTTCAATGACCATAGACCATTAGTTCAGGATGGACCATGTAGACCAGCACATGGACCTTCAGACCTTCAGGCAAGTGACCACCTTAGGGTAGATGTGGATCTTTCACTCACTTCATGTAACATCAGCCAAACCTGAAGATCATGGCACACAAGACCAGCATGTTCATGTACCGAGACCTGTAAAAGACCTAAAGAAAGAGCTCCATACCTAGAAAATGGGCGGTGGATCAATACGGCCAATGGTGACCTCCAGAGACATGGATCATCATACCAGCGCAGTTGTTCTCCAACTTCAGATCAAATTGATCAAGGACGTCAGAGTTGATGTTGAATCGTCTTGACCAAAATAGATCGTCAAGGGCACTTCGTAGAGCCTCACCGTGGTTCTTTGGTGGGCCTTCGGTACCTTGAGAGACCCCCAAGAGACCTCTAATGGGCCTCTTAGCATGATGCCAGACATCTCAAGGAATAGTCAATGACAGCTATCTCGACCACCTAGAGCAGTTCTTCAAGTTCCCAGAGGTCACCATGAGAGCCGCAGATCCAGATGTCATTCGTTCAGATCCACCATGTATATGAGATATGTCCACACATCACCGTCTAGGCCATGGTAAGTGGTAAGAAGGCCATCACTGACCAAGGGTGATCTGGAGGTAAGACAATGACTCAGTGATCATGAGGTAGAGGTCCATGAAGTCTTAAGGAGAGCATAGTGGAAGTCAATGATGAACTGTTCATACTAATCACAATTCGCCAGGGCACTAACCATGACGAAGAAGCAATGTTGCAGAACATGTACTGAGGCATCTATGGTAATATGGAGAGAGGAAGACATACTTAGCCTCGAGATGAGAAGTACCAGCATTGAACATGCTCACACACCACCTTAAAGGTCACACCTGTCAAGTCATGTCCACCTTCCAACGTCACCTTAACCCATACCCTCATACTCGACCATAAGACTAACCCAACCTCATGATATGATACCGTCATAAGATACACCTCTTAACATCACCACCCAACGCACCACCCAACGCACCACCCAACACTCAAGACATCACCATGACCATAACCACACAACCAACATATCACCATATCACCATATCACCAAAATCACCATATCACCAAAATCACCAAAATCACCAAAATCACCAAAATCACAGAAACCACCCAAACCGAGCAAAATTGTACCCTAACCACCTCCCCCAGTAATCCGTTGTCCCCCCTCTCGATACTCACATCATCGAAATTGAAGGCTCTCTCATTGAGAGCTCCCGACAGATCTCGGTTGCCGATACTTCGCAGTTTGCCAATGAGAGCTGACATGTGTTTGTGTCGGTAGCAGCGGTGTTTGTGTCGACTGTTTGTGTCTGAATAGCAAGTTCTGTGTGTAAAACGACAGGTCGCTATTCGTATTGCCGGATGTAACTTGGCCTGCAGATTGCCAACTGTTGTTTACCATGCGGAGGTAATTATAACCTGCATGAGAGCAGGGAGGGGGGGAACTTTAGAAGGGAATTGAATGCCGATATAGGGAAGATGACCATACTGGTAGATTCAGAACTCTTCAAAGACTCGTAATCTGTTCTCAACTTCAAAAAAGACCAAATATTGATACTTTTATTTCTGTTCAAAAACCACCGCCACTTTTCCTCACATGCATCTGGAAAGTCTAACCAAAGTTTATTTTCTAGCCCGAAAAAAAAACCAGACTATTCAGGTGGAGGGGAGTTGGTGGAAAATGGCGTTAGGACTAATGCGGGGGCTTTTGAGGTCACGTGACCAGCTTTACAGGGTCGGCTTAGTCATAACCTGTCTATAGAGTCTGTCAACCGTCTCGTTTAAACTGCTCATCAAATGCATGATGACATCGTCAGACATTAGGAGGAGGAAAGGGTAGGAGGTGGAGTTTGAGAGGTAGAGGGGTGGGGTTTGAGGTGGGGGGTTATTGGGGTTGTGGTGGTGAGATGTCAAAAATTGGACTTTATTGGGGCATTTTTCCGTGTTTTGAGGAGGGCCCCTTGCTGCCGTATACTCAGCTTTAGTTGATGTTTAGTTGGGAGGGTTCAGTAGGGGTGTGGGGGGAAGAAGAGAGAGATATTTGAGATAAAAAAGTGAAAGTAGACTTGGGAAGGGAACCAGTCGGTTTTTGGGGTTTCAAATAGTCTGGAAAGCAGCTCCCTGATTGGTAATTATGTCTGAATGTCTTCTTATACTGACTCTTTCTGGATGGGGGTAAGAGGGGAGGAGTGGAAGTACGAGATATACGAGTAAAAAAACATACGTTAGTGTGATAAAAGAACGTGTGAGAAATATTTAAGGGTATTTAAAAGGTTCTGTTAACTAATGAGTGGCCAAAGAGATCTAAAGTGTTCTGCTAAATGCTCTAATTCTACAGAGTGTATAAACATACTTGCAGAAGAATCTCTCAAGGAGATGTATGAAAGGAGAAATGAGGTAAGAGAGTTAGCTGGTGTGTACTTTGCGGTCTATAGATTGTCACTTTGAACTCTTCTTCTCCTCATAAGCTCTTTAGAGCGATAATCAATAGGTAGTGCTTAGACCTGCTATTACCATGACCACAACAAACACATTATTTCCGGGTAGCAATAAAAACCAATAAGGGGGAGTTAATCTTCGTAATATTTATCACTTTCTTACTGGAACAAAGAACACCCCTGACCTTGCTACGTCATCATTGCTCTTTTTAGCGTGTCCTTATTCTCACACGATTCTCTACATCGTCACATTTATTTCTCAATATGGAAGTATCACGTGAATCATGATCTCACCGTGACGTCACAAAGCAAAATTTACCTAGTCAAACCCATTGTTTGTCTCAGCACCGCCCTTTTCATTCTCATCTTGCTAGACAGAGTAACTTTCATACTGTCTTGTTATGACAGCTGATCTTCCCACCCTCAGAAGGTGGTGATGAGCAGTACAGGAGTAACGAGAAGAGTTCCCACATTTTCAGCAGTTGTTTGTGGTGCTTTTGAAGTCCCCGTGGCTCCTAGCACAGTTATATATTCATTATAATGCACTGTCTTTAGTCCTCTAGATATCCCCCCACTATACAAACACCAACACGACATATAATCATACCTTGAAAGTGGCAAGATAATATTTTAGCACTATTTTTGCCGGCTATACCTCCCAAGCAACTGTACGTCTTCGGTTGTGCAGTTTAGAAGTCAGGAATGGGTTCTTTTAAAGCCGAGCAAGGTATGAGAAAATACATCTTCAATACAGCAACTGAAGAAGGAATGGCATAGAAAGAAGTTCAGGAGTTGATAAGGGGACCTAAAATAAGTCTACTAATGGAGTCCCCTCTGTCTCTACCCTCTTTTTGACCCCAATATCTCACCTCTCAAGTGAATATACCACCCCTTCAGTGTCATCACTTTGGAGTGGTTATATGAGTCTGGGAGGTTCAAAAAGTTCCCAAAAGTCGTTCACTCCGCTCTATGATCACCACAATCACCTCCTTTCAACTTCCTGAACCAAATCCATCTTTTTCATTCATTCAGCATTCCTCCGTGAGTATACAACCATACTGAAGGTGTATGGTGTAGAATAAGAGTGAATAACAAAGTGAGAAGTTCAAATTAGGTGAAATTACGGTCCTACAAGTCCCTTTTTCAAGTATCCATATCGAGAAAGCGGCCATCCTTACTTCTATCGTTCTTCATTGAGGTACCAGCCCTGCGAAGGTCACCAAAAGAAGCCACCAAAAGAGCCCTAACCACCCTCATAAAACCTCCAACTGCCCTTACCCACCCACATCCATCCATTCCTATCTTCCTCCATACACCTAACGGGAGTTCATCTACAGATGTCTTTCGTTGGTGTTCCTACTGCGAGTACGAATATTCCTGTTCCTTCTCTTACAAGTCACGTGCCTCACACAAGTCACGTGCTTGTACACCTCCCTCCATGTAAGAAAACGCAGCTGATGCAACAGACTACAGTCTTTTGATTCCTCTGTCAGTTGTGTTGTTCCTGTTTTCCTCTTCCTCCAAGACCTATGAATAGGCCATAAGACAAGTCACCAAATGAACAAGTTATCAAAACAACAAGTAAATCAATGGTCTTCATCTTCTTTCTCACCTCTTTTGATCTCTTTTTGGCCGTCTCATCTTCTCTTGACCTCTCCTTTGTTTGAACTTCTCATTGCTCTTCTCTTCCCTTCTCTCCACCACCCCAACCACTATCCCTACTAACCCCTAACCACCATTCACCCTCCTCTCAATCAAACATCTATTCACATACATCTTCGTAATATACTTCGATTCGTACTTCGAATCATACTTCTCAGTACAAGTAGCACTAAGTAACTTCATCTTCATACCGGCACCGTCATCCCCTCCCCCTAAATAACAGTACTCAACCCGTAGATAAACAAAACCACAAAGAAGTCACTCTTGGCCAAGTTGAACGTCTTGTACAGCCGAGATCCGCTCTCAATGTATCCTCTGTAAGGCTGAGGAACAAAAGACGCAAGCTGCAACAACATTGAATCAGGAGGAAGACGTCCTTTATCCTGCACCAATCGAGCCGTCTGAAGAACAAGTTGCACGGAAATGAACAGAATCAGAGGCTTGACTCCATGCAAAGACTCGAAATAAGGCTCAAACTGCGTCCATCGATGTCCAAACACGACAACGGTATATAGACCAATGAGAACAGCAGTGACAGCGTGCAAAAGCGTCCAGACGAGATTCTTCTTTGGCGAAGAAGAAGGAGTACCCATCTGTTGCATACCTGGACCTCCAGGAGCACCCTGGGCGCCTCCCATCATACTTCCCAGTCCTCCCATTCCTGCAAACGGGTCTCCTCCAGCGGCAGCTCCTTCTCCTCCCATCATCATCGACATGAGCTTGGATAGATCAGGTTCACCCCCTTCCATTCCTTGTCCCCCTGGTCCACCCATACCCATTCCTCCTGCTCCTCCCAATCCCCCCATGCCTCCTCCTTGCCCTAACATCTGCTGCAGCATTGCGGCAAAGGGGTCATCTGAGTCCGGACCAGCTGACTGCATGGCCAGAGAGCCAAACGGGTCTTCCCGGTTCCGAGCCATGGGAAGATGGTGATGAGAGTCAACGGAGATATCCACATCCGGAGGGTCATCTGAGGTGGCTGCGGTGGTAGCAGGAGAAGAAGCAACTCCAACAGTAGTCCCAGTGACAGAAGCAATGTCAGGCTTTGTGTTTGTGTTAATGCTGCTCTTTGTGTCTGTGCCTGCTCCGGTACTAACACCAGCACCTGCGGTACTGGTGGTGGTGTTGGCACTGTCGTTCTCCTTACCCACGACATCATCATCGAAACCTGCTGGTCTCACTGTTCCCGTGATTTTTGCCATTCGTTCCGCGGCCTTTTGCTTGATTCGGGCCTGTCGCTTTTCCCGCGCAATTTGAGCGGCGCTTTTTTCCGTACTTTCCGTAGATTCTGACATGTTGTGTGAAGAGGTAAGAGGTAAGCAGTGTAACAAGGTAAGGTGGTGATGTATGATGGAGGTGAGAAATTAGGTTGGGAGTATGCCATAATGGGGGAGGGGGTGGAGATATGAGGTGGCTGGACAACGGCTGGGGGAGGTTTTAAATGGTTGTTTACGTAATTGAGAGACGAGGACTACAGTAGTTTTGTTTGATTGGAAATCGGATGATTATTAGAAGAGTTGGAGATGATGAGTGTGGGTGCCTTGGAACTTACTTGCAATGTGAAGATGAGGGTGGTTATTTGAGGAGGTCTTTGTATGGTGAGTAGGGGACATATATATATCTTTGAGCTCCTTGCTTCTTGGAGAGCTCTCTGGTGCAATTAGATCTAAAATCGGATGAGTATTGGTGTTGTTTAAAGGGTTCATCTAAAGTGTCCTCTTACACCATGAGGTGTTTGATAACTGAGATTTTTGTATGGTGAGTAAAGATACAATCTATATATATAACATCCCTGAGAGTAGAGGAGTGTAACTGTTTTTTCAGATTAAAAATTGGACGCCTATTGGTGTCGTTAGGAGGGTATGTCTAATGGCTTTGCTATAACTACTGTGAAGAACTTGAGGTGTTTAATAATAGAGGAGTTTGTATGGTAAGTATAGATTATAACTGTATATATCAACGCATTGAGGGTAGAGGAATTGACTGGAGCTCTCAGATCGGAAATTGAATGAGTATTGATGATGTTAGAGAGGTATGTAAACTGTCTTGAACCATACTGTAAGGAACTTGAGGTGTTTGATACAGAAGATTTTTATGAGATACGTATAGGAGGTGTTGGTATATTTCTAATCCTTGAAATCCGAGGAGTATTTTGGTACTGCTTATATGAAGTTTAGAGAATAAATGGGGGACTAGGATGGGTGTGGGTGCTTATAGAGTGGATGTTGAGTATAGAGTGGATGTAGTGTTTGATAGCAGAGATATTTGTTAGGTAAGTAGAGAAGAGAATCATATCATTGTGATCCTTGTGATCTAGGAAGTTCGCTGGTTTAGCTCTGGTAGGAATTGGATGGCTATTGAGCGAGTTGAACGGGTATAGCCTCTAATGCCTTGGAGGTTGCAGGTACATTGTGCAAGTCGAAGGAGTTGATTAAAAGGACTAATTCGTGGTTTGAGAGAAATAAATTAATATGGTTGTGATTCTTGGAGTTTTAGAAGTCTGCTGATTCTGTTAGATTTGAAATTGGTGCACATTTGAAGGAGTCGGATGGTAACTGGAGGGAAGTGCCAAGGTGCCTAAAAGGGAGGTGGGATAATGGAGGGTGTGAGGGCTTTTGCAGGTTATATAGAGGATATATTTAAATCATTGTAATCCATGGAACCTGAAGAATCTAACTGTCTTATTAGATTTAAAATTGAATAAATATTGATCGAGTTAAGTGGGTCTTAAGAGTGTACTCGCCAGTCCTTGTATTCAGGCTATAGAGAAAAAGAGAGGTTGAATGTTTAGGGGGCAATTCTGAAGTGACTACCTGAGACTAACAAAAAGACTTCAAAGTACTATGACTACAAGTACTTGTAAATTCGTCAGTACCACCTGTATTAATATCTCTGTTGAAACAAGATGTAAGAGGAGAACAGAAGCAAACGTAATACAACCAAAAAGATAGTGTACCGTACTCGTACTTTTGCATGCTACAAGTACCCTTGCAGTATGAAGGCGTTAGAAATAAGTCCCAACTTGACTTGTTCACTTCTCAAATCTCTGGAAGGTGTTTAGGGTAGACCTGAGCTGAGAAAGGCCCCAGGCCCATACAACTGACCATCATCAACCTGAACACCCTTACAAGGAAGTGTCTCAGAGAAAATAAGCGGCTCTAAGTAACACGACCATGAGGCGACATTCACAATGTTCCATTATCAAAAAGCTCGTTCAAATACACCACTTGTATCACATCATACTTCCCTCATCTCAACTAGATCAACGTCAATAAATAGTATTCATAAATATCCCTTCGAAGGTGGAACACAACCCACGTCCTCCTCTTAATATCGGCCCTGCAAGATCATCCAAGAGAGAACTTCAGCCGTCTAGGAAACTTCTTTGCAGTCGACTTAAGACTCAAGACAGGATCACCGTAAGAGCCCCATACTCCCTCAATACCCATCCGATCAGCCTCATTCCTAGTCCAAAATGGAGCTCTTGACCTCCTCTTTCGATCGAGACCATTCTCGGGTCGTTTGAACTAATTCCTCGTGCTACGCACTCGGAATTAGTCCCACATCATAGCCAAATCCTCCTCACTCTCCATTTCATCTTCACTACTACAAGGGCCTCCCTCTGTCTTCTGTTCAATTGGCAAATCAAACTGCTGGGTGGTAGGGTAACCCACTAACTGACTCATAAGCTGATACTTTTTCCTAGCAAAGGCTCCTCCAGGTGGAGAGGGTCCTACCTGCTGGGAGTCTTTTTCCTTGTATTGGGCTGTGATCACGTGAGCAGCAAGATGGTCCCAGGTCTGTAACGTGACCACCAGGCGTCCTCGCTTAGTCAGCGCCTCGTAGTCGCTTCGGTCGTCCATAGTCATGGTGTTGACCGGTCCAGAGGTGATTGAATAATACCTCATAGTTGGTTGTAAGAATGAATACAAGAAAGAATACCCCGGATTAGGTGGACATGCATGTTGGAGTGTGGGTTAGGGTTAGGAGGCGGAAAGGGGAGAAAACTAGAGGTGGTAAAAAGCAAGTCACGTGATTGATATTTCGACGGTGGCCTATTTTTTGTGGGATGAGCTGATTTTGAGGTTTTTGGAAGGATTGGAGTACTTTTGGTCGTTTTCAATGGAGTGTTTTGATGGCAGAGTTAGGAGTATGAAGGGAGAGAAGAGAGTGTTAGAGGGGTGACTTTAGAGACACTTATATAGAGAATAATGACACATTGCTATATACCATTTCAAAGCTCTTGATTCAAGGAGTGTGAATATCTGGTTTGTGTCCCTATAGCACAATTACTTGTGGTTCTGTAGTGCTATCTCGGAGCCAGGAGTCATTGATAAGACTTCAACTTTGTCAAAAGCAGCAGAAAGAAGCTGGAAGTTTGTACACCTTTAGCGGGTCACCGTTTATACCTTTTTGACTTTTCCCAAGTTCATAGACGTCTCCCAATGTCCTGAAATATGTGCTCATCTCTGTCCCTACATACCTCTCTCTAGAAGATGATCTATATGACCTACAGAGACATTAATTGTACCAAAATGATCACCGAGTTACTAGCTTTCTACTAGAACAGCTTTCATTTATATATATCCTCATTTACCTGATGTTAGCCTCTCTCGTGTAGTAGTTGAGGTAAGATTCGCTGGGGGATCATTCTAGGTATTAGAGATGTCCGACTGTAATAAAGTAATTTCATTCAATAGAGAAAGTCTCAATTAATGATATAAAGGATTAATTTCTTCTCTATGCTCTGTATTTAGGTCTCTTGACGGGCACCTCCATGCCATAGTTTAGTTAGTCTTTACTTAGTCTTTAGTTAGCTTTTAGACAAGTCAAAATTGTGGGCAAGTGTATGGGAAAAATAGCCCAGAAAGGCTGTTTTTGATGGAGGGAGAGAACATAACAGGGTGTCTGTAGGACGTAAAAACACCCTAAAACACAAACTAATATATCCAACATAATCCTACGGCTCCGTAGAACACTTTTATGTAGTCTTTTCCCCTCTATCTCCTCTATTTGCCGCTCTAGTATTGTGTTGTGCTGTTGTAGGGGTCTTTTTGGCTCTTTCCAGAAAAAGCTGGTTTTGAGATTTTTTGAAATCTGAGGAAAAAAATAAATTTCTCAAAAAGCCCAAACTAAGGGTAAACTTGGAATTGAGGAAATTGAATGGAGGATAAAACAGCGAGGGCGGGGTATAATCAAGAAACGAAGAGTATATTCTAGATGGGGGAACTCAGGGTAGTACAGAGGTACCATTAACTAAGCGATCAGACAGCTTTTGAGGAAATTCTTGCTTAGTCAGCAAGTATGTTCTGGCCAAAAAGCTAACAAAATTGTAGGTGAGTGTAAGGGAAAAAATGGGTTTTCTAAAAAGTTGGAAGGTCGGCGTTTTCAGCTAAAAGAACTTAATAGATATAAACCGTGTCACTCTAGGAGTAGTTTCGTGTATTTCTTTTGTCTCTGTGGTGATTAAATCTGGTTTTGGAGAGGTTCAGACTCCATTGTGTTATTTCTAACTAAAGGCTAAGTAGTTAGTTAGCATATCTGGTCGGAGATATCTATGTCATTTGAAGGGTGAAAAGTACTCAAACAGGATCTATAGATATATTTCATCGTGTGCTTCGATATCCACATGTCTAATTTACTGCTGGGTGCTTTACAAGTACTTCTAGAGAAGAGCACTCCAGAGACAATTGAAGCAATGATACCCGATTACAGAGAGAATGACTAGGAGTATTGGGCTGAAATTTTGACAGGGTGGTAATTGAGGCTGGATGAGTTGATTTTGAAGTTTCCAGAGCTATTCAATGAATATTGGAAGTTATGAGTGGAGTGTTCTGTTGAGAGTGTGTATAGTGTGAAGGGAGAATGATGGGGTGGGTTGAAGGTGTCTTTTGAAAGATTTAAGTAGCGTACATTAGGGACTTTTTGTATATCACTCGATAGCTCTTTTCTAGGAGAGTACAAATATCCACTCCTTTTCCCTGTAGCACAATTATCTTCTGCGTTGTAGCCCTATCAAGGAAACTGATGTTAAAGATAAGACTATAACTCAGTCAAAAGTTGCCCTAGAAAGCTGAAAGTCTGTAGAACTCCAAATTGAGCCTTTCTGAAGCATCCCAAACTTCTCCCAAGTTCATAGATATCCCCCAATGTCCTCCAAAACACGCCTATCTCTGTTCTTAGATACCATTCACTGACGGGTGAAGTAGTAAAGTTGTAGACATGAAAATAGTACCAAAATGGTCACCAACTTACCAACAACACATGAGCGTCACTTCCATCCCTATACCACCCCATCTACCCTTACCCTCCATTTCTACTTAACACCTCTGTTATCTCCCAACTAAACCTCCAACTTAGTTAACTTCTCACCATCCAATCCTCCCAAAGCAAACTCTATTGGGTCTTTCAGCCAATCACGGTTTGGGAAATATCAACTCTGAACGCACTTGTAGATACTCACTGTTCGTCCAGCATCAGACCCCCTCACAACGACCATGCTCAGCCGAATCGTTTCCAAGCGGGCCTTCTCGGTCTCCACCAAGGCGGCCAAGTCCATCATCTCGTACAACGGCAACACCATCGAGATCCCCGAGGAGTACACCAAGCAGGCTCCCAACCGAGACTCCACCTGGGCTCCTGCTCAGGCCACCAAGACGGAGATCTTCAAGAACAACATGGTCCGGTTCGAGCAGAAGGATCTGAGCAAGCAGCCCATGCCCTACGCCGGTATCGAGCTCATTGCCCAGCAGCCCGTCCGGTTTGTCCATGGCAACACTGCCGTTTGCGACGGCGCTAACCACAACGGCAATGGAGCCCAGGGCCATCCCAAGATTTACATTAATGTCGATGCTCCTGGTCCTCATGCTTGTCAGTATTGTGAGTAAAGCGAGGTCCGGCTTGCGTAGCAAGGCGGTACACAAAAAGAGATCCCGGCTTACGAAGTAAGACGGAGAACACAAAGAGACACCACCCAAGACGCGACACAGCTCATGTAATGAGCGTGATGAGAAGACTGAAAGGAGTCACTGAAGAAGTCGCTGAAAGAAGAGAAGTGGTTGTAGCACGGTCATATTCCATCTGAGCTCTTCATTCTTCTCACACTCAAGTATAGTCACTCCCAAAGGTGCTACCATATTTGAGTGTGAAGGAAGAAGAGAGGATTAGGTGGCTTAAAGTGGGAGAAGGTGAAGAGGGAATTGAGAGTGATAAAGACGACATCTGACAGATACAACGTGATACCCTACGAGAACTACACGATAAAAAAGCCACTGAACAAGAGACTGAAGAAGGACTAGATACCAAGAGAAGAGGTGGAAACAGAGTAGGAGCAGAAGACGTGGTAGGAGTGAGTGGAGTACGTGGGGTAACTTTCGTGGGAAATTTGGCAATTTTCGAAATGCTGAATTTCTCGGTGCTTCCACCTTACTTTTTCGTTGCTGTACCTGTTTTCATTACTCCTGCTGTGCTCTTCATCATCTCTTAGGTATAATCTTTAAGATGGGTTTTTTCAGTTGTGCTTTATCTTCACTTTCATGTTCACTGTCATGTTCACTGTCATGTTCACCTTCGTCGACTTCACTTTATCTATATTGAAGCTGTGCCAGTCCTTCAATGACTTCATCAGTCTTTGACAAAACATTCGTTTCTATCCATTCCAACACCATACTAACACAGGCGGCACCAGATACGAGAAGGAGCACTAGAGCATTATATATTAAAGACACATTTGCACAGAGAGGGGGGGGGGGCAGACGTATCAACTGTAGGAGATGTCCAGTAGGGTTAGGGAGAAGGCAAGAAGGGGACCTGTACACACACAGTTCGATTAAATTCTGCTAGTTCCAAGGCTTCACTTAGAATTGTACCGGTAGTTCCCAAGCGCTTCATATTATCACTTGCCTATGGCGGTATAGACTGTTGTAGTTATGGGATACTTCTCATAACAATGTCACAACATGAAGCTATAGCCTCCTTAATCAAGGTAGACACACTTCAAAGAGGACTTCTCAGATACACCTTTTCGGTACCAGTAAGAGCAACTTGTATCTAGGGAGCGTCTTCTTCTAAGTACAGTATTTCTTTTTCCTAGAGAAGGTGAGGAGAATAGGGGAAGAATAAAACAGCTCAATTGAAGGGTGTAGGAGGTCTAAGGGAGTGTGGAGAAGGTGTTAAAGCTGTACCTAACAGTACCGGTAGTGATGATAGATCCAGGTTCTTGAGAACTCTGATAATCAATGAAATCTATATCAATTGAGATACTGCACTTTCAGAGAAGTGTGTCTTTTCGTATGATTGACCATGGTACCCTTTTGGACTTACAAGTATGGTCATAGAGCAGTTTTTTTTTTTCTCATACAATTCAATTCATTATAACATCAATAAGTAATAATAGAGCGGAAGTCTGTGAGAAGCGGTATTTTCAAGACAGAATTGATGAATATATTCTACAGACAAATAGAGTCTTTTTGAATGCATCTTACGAATAATAAAAAGCTGGATTTATCATGTGATAGAGCACCAGAGCATCTTCTGGGTGCTTAGTAGACAGTTTCGAGTTGAGCTCTGCATAACCATGCTCGGAGAAGTGGCTTAGCTCGTCAAGTAATCATTCCATAGATATTGAAACTTCACCATTATGACTCATATAGCTCCTGGATCACTCTGGCGGCTGTACCACGACACTTTTTCATAATAATATGTGTTCTACGTGTCATCTAGAAGTGGAAGTAGACACTGGAGGGCCTTAAAGCCAAGCAGCGGTGTTACTTATACAGTTAAAACCGCTATGAATACCGTTGTTGCTCTTTTAGAACATTATATAAACATCCAACGTCTAATATCGTCTCACGGTCTTTCTCATGTTAAGGAAGCTGTTTAAGATGGCCCTTACCTTACCATCAAAGAACAGCCATATCTATATCCGCTTGAAGGACGTATATTGAAGTTCTCAGTACATTATTTTCAATCGAACGGGTCTATCACGTCATCACAATGCCTGTTCAATTGTCTTTTATCCACTTTTCAACTCACTCATAACCTGTCTTCATTGTATCTTTTTTTAGTCTGTCTCCAATAAGGACCCACCCTTAGTAATCCCACTGGTGTAGTAACGCCGAAGCGGTTATACTTCAGCGAGCGAGCGACCTATCGGCATGCACTTGAACAACCAGTATGGTCCTTATAGTCGAGATGGACCTACTGCATGATATTTTTGACCACCAAAAACGTCGCCAGTTCAGTATTTGGTTTTTCCCTCATCATATCACGTGACCATGCTACTCACTAGTGTACATCTTCTTAGCACGTGTTCTAGAGTGGAGTCTAGAGCCCCTATTTGACGAATTCTCACGTGACCAAAACCTGGATTGCCCTGACTGTCTCGGTCACGTGACCAATTGCAAGTGCATCGCTATCCTCGGTCACGTGACAATTCCCTCTATTTTCTCACTGTTCACATGTATCCACTGTGCACGCGTCCAACAAGGTTCCTTGTACGAAACTGTTCAGTTTTGCCATAAGCTAAATTGGGATATGAGGGAGTGGAAAAGTGGTGGAAGGAGGGGGAATGTTGGCGATATTTTTGCATAGATCGATTCTCCATAGTCAATATACCTATATTGCCAATTCTCTGCTCCTCAAACGCCCGACTTGATACTGAAATATGCCGCTCTTTATCCCCCCCTCTGCATACATTAAACTCTCTTCTTCCAGGTTAACGTGTTCTTCACTACCACCTCTCTCTCCACCACAATGAACGGGTTTGCGACGATTCTGCTGCTGTCGCTGATCATGGGCGTGGCGGCGTTTGTGGCGGGCTTGCTGCCGGTGCTTTTGCCGCTTTCCCCGGCAAAAATCAGAGCCATATCCGCGCTAGGAATGGGCATTCTTCTCGGCACTTCTCTGATGGTCATTATTCCCGAGGGAGTCGAGACTCTGTATAGTGAGTCGTCATCATCATCTGAGGAGAAGGGCAGCGGAGCTCCGGCTGTAGGAATCTCGCTTCTGGTGGGATTTCTCATCATGTACTTGATTGATAACATTCCGTTGATCAGTCAGTTGTGGAAGACCAAAGCGTCTTTTCAGAGAGTTGATGTGGAGCTCGGAGATGTTGAAGATACAGAGACCATTGTGGAGGATCGAACTGCGGCCTCGCCGTCTTCCAATTCCTCAGGACAAGCATCAGCTAGAGCCACTACTACCGGCCTAGTCATCCATGCTTTGGCCGATGGAGTGGCTGTAGGATCTTCTGTGGCTGCTGGCAATTCGAAACTCGAACTCATCATCTTTGTGGCCATTATGATCCATAAAGCGCCGGCGGCTTTTGGTCTAGCTGCTGTTCTACTACGGTGTGGACTGACAAATGGACAGGTGAAGCTCCATTTGGGCGCTTTTGCCGCTTCTACGCCTGTGGGTTCGATTCTCACATGGGCTCTGATCAAGGTGATTGCAGGAGACTCGTCTGGAGACACTGCGGGGTCGAATTCCATGCATTGGTGGACAGCAGTCTTGTTGTTGTTTTCAGGAGGAACATTCTTGTATGTGGCTGTTCACGTGATGCAGGAGTTGACTGGAGAGGATCATAGTAGTCAGGCGAAAGCGAGTGATAAGTTTACACCGGCAGATTTGGGGTTTTCGGTGGTGGGAATGTTGATTCCGTTGTTGACGTTGTTTTTGCCGGATGTGGAATAGGGAGCGAGGATTGAGGAGCTTGCGACGAAATCCGAGCGGACAGCGACAAGCGCGATACGCCAAACGAGCGATTTCTCGTTTTTCCGATAAAATTTGATGTTTTATCGTGTTTTTTGTCATTCCATCTTTCAGCATCGCCCCTATACTCCCTACTCCAGCCACGAGCGGCTACGCCACTCGTGTTATGACTAACAAAATCTCAGATTGAATTCTGTCTATAGACAATGTATTTTACTTATGACATGGAGCGAGGGGATGTTCGCGAAGCGGACATCTCTAAAGGCAGTAGGTGTTGATACAGCATAAGGACAACTCTGGATGATGGTACGCCTTAAGCCTTCTCATTTTGAAGGAGACTTAGTATAAAGAAGAATAGGGCCGTTTCGTTGCATCTAGATATGTCAGTCAAGGTGATTTCCATAGTTATGAAAGTGAATGTGTCCATCTTCAGGCGTACAAGCAAGACTCTGGGGAGGCAGTAGCTCTGCTGGTGGAAGATTGTCAGAAGAAGATGAGCAGAGTGTTGCAGAATGTTACAAGTTCAAGGAATAACTTATCATGTTTCAGCCGAGCCTTTGAGAGACTGTGCTTGGTCATAACCAGCTGTTGGGGCTTACAGAAGACTCTTAGATACCGTGGCTGTGAACCATGAACAGCATCTTAATAAGGATAGAAAGACTCTGGCTGATTTGAAGGTCTGAATTTGCAGATGAACTTGAAAAGTATTTTGGTGTTTTCTGTCCTTATAGTCTGTCTTTACTACTACTCTTGAGATAATCAATACCTTCTCCCCAAGACTCTTTACATTAATGGGACGAATATTCTTGACCTGTAGTATATTCTCCGGTGCCAGTACATGTGATACAATGATATCGTCTAGCTGAGCTCTTCTGTGGGTCTAGATGATATACAATAGAGTCCATCATTACCCTTTAGAGAGTATTCTATTGTCTAAAATTATCTCTACTCATAAGAAGTTCCGATCTTATAAACTGTTCAAGTATCTCCAGTCTATGACTTATAGTATGATACCAACTACAGACAGGTCTGACTATATACTACTGGTACTACGGTTACTGTTACTAGAAAGATATCACCCTAGGTAGCTCTTGTAAAAGACCCTTCACTCTTTGATCCTTGTACTACTCTTCCTTTTAATCCCATATGACCCCTAGTATTGGCACCACCTTAAACTCCACCCTCTACTCTCTCTTCCTCCTCCACACCACTCAGACCAACCCACACTTCCAAAGCGGCGGACGCAATCATGTTCTGTCTCCAATTCGGCGGGAGTAGGGAAGGAAGAGTGGTGTCAGAGAGCAGCGGGGGCACAAGACCACACAAACCGATTTTGGTTTGTACACAAAGACCATTTCGGTTTGTGCACAAAAACGGAAGATAAAGTGTGGCAGGCAACAGATTAAGAGTCTTTACAAAAACGAAAAAATCGACCTAAAACCCAGCAACAACCCCCAACTCTTCCTAATCCCTACTCCACCCCTCTCAACCGTCTATAATCATTACCTATATGCACATATTCCTCTCTCTCACTTCTCTACCGCTTCACTTTCCGTCTATCAATCGAAGGACGGTTCAGGAACGCCATTCTACCAACCGTGGTAGCTCCCTCGGCCTTGGGAGGCAGTTTCGACTTGTTCTTTTTCAAAACTCTCACCGAAACAGGTCCCTTTTTGATCTCTTCCTGTTCAGTTTCTTCAAACACCCGTTTCTTGGGTTTTTTGGGCTCCTCCTTGGGCATATTCTTGGACCGTTCCAGAGCCTCCAGCACCTCCAGAGGCAGCTGTGCGTGGTCCTCATCATCATCATCGTCATCATCTTCATCTTCCTCCTCTTCTTCTTCAATTTCTCTAGCTTGTCTTCTCAGCTCCTCCAGTCTATCCTTCTTGTTTTTGGCCTGCTTGGCTAACACTTCATTGGCCTCCCGACGTTTCTTCTTCTCCTCGGCCTTTGCTAATGCTGCCAGACGCTCCTGTTCCTTTTGTTTAGCCACAGTCTTCTCGTGTCCATCTTCCAAAGTCTCTTCTTCAGGAGCATCGTCACTGTCGCTGTCAGAGTCGTCCAAAACGGGTTTTTTCTTCTCGATAATGGGCTCCGCACTGAGCCCGTCCTCGTCAAAGGTGATTTTCTTGGATTTGGGCTTCACTGGCGTTTCTGAGGAGCTTTTGGAGGGCTCGGGCTTCTTACTTTTGGCGCTTTCAGGCGTCTGAAAGTCGTCTTCAGAAGCAGAAGAAAGATCAGAGTCGTCCACCAGGGGCTTGGACTGTTTCTTGGGAGTGTACGCCACCGTTCCAGATCGTTCTCGAGCCATTTTGAGGGGTGTGGGTAGATGTGGTTTGGTGATGCAAATAAATTTATCGCTTGCATATATTTTTCTACCTCCTAAACTTTCCCAAACTTTCAGGTAGGGTTAGGGCAAAACGAGATGACAGCTGAAGGATTCTTGAATAAGAGGAGATGAGCTGAGAGTCTGTCTGGTGATATTTGTGGCTCTGGTGAGTTGATATATCTAGTTTTGGTGCTTTTTGGAGCAGTTATGGTGGAGTTATGGGGACCTTCTTTTCTTAATAAAACGTCAAGTGTAAGAGTGACTTCTCCCAACTACAGGACTTGCCTTAAAAGGAGACTATAAGGGACACTGTAGAGTGGTGGTTTGTTGACGTTTCTTAATTCTGATTTGACGGTTCGATTTGTAATGTCTTATTCAGTATCTCAACCAAATTTGAGAAGTTTCGGCTAATCATCCACGGAGTTCTATTGTCTTCTGATGGAAAATCCATAGAAGGGTATCATGGAGTAATGTAGAAGGGTGAAAGAGAGAGGTGTTCGGATTCTGAGTTAACGGTTCGATTCCAAATGGCTCATTTAGTATATGAGTCGGTTTTGATGAGTTTCCGTTCGTTATTCACCAAGTAAATCTACCCTCTATAATTCACTTGAGACGGCATCCAGGAGTTGTTCAGAACAATGGATATGAGAGGTATTGGGATTTCGACTTAACTGTTCAGTTTCAGGGCCCCTTTTCAGTACCCCAGCCAACTCTCAGACAAATCCCCTCTGAAATACATCAAGTTGATGGACTGTGTTCTGGAAGCAGAAGAGTACTACAAGGAACCACCCAGAATGACGATCATTGAAAATATAGAAGTGTGTTAACTTGACAATTCGTTCATCTACCTTTCAATTAGTACGTGGACCAGCTCCAGTGTGTATTCTTACGCTACTGTATTCATCAAGTTAACCCGCCTCTTCTGATACAATCTCTTGAAAGAGAAGTGCCAGATAACATCACCCAAAGACGAAATAAGGAAGTTAGAACTTCGGAAACCTCTTTTTTCGCTTTCCAGACACTCTATGGATCTTCTGGTAGCCTTCTATACTCTCTCTTACGCCAGCTATATGCCTTCTACTGTTCATTCTTTCCTCCTTATTAGAGGGGCGTCTGCAACTCCATCAAGTTGTATCAGGAGATGGTGAAAACACTATCCCTTCATTTCAAGCTACTTGAAAATGTCTATGCTACGCCGTTCTACTTTCTGCCTTGCACACATCTCCAACATCTGCCTTCCAATGCCTTAAGGAGCACTGCCAGATACAAGGACTCGCTCTACAGACTTGTATAGTTGAGTTGATGGATTAAAGACAACTCCAACTGACTTTTCATAGTCTGATTGGTATCTCAACAAGTTTCTAGAGCTCCACTTCTATAGTCTACCAGCTTATCATACTTCTGTTGAGCCTTCCTTGAGAAGAGAACTGACGTCCAACTACTTGAAAATATAAACACGAGAGAAAGAAATACTGAACGAACTCCATTAACTGGCACCAATGGGCCGTGAGAACTTCAATCTACCTCCCCATCTATCCTCATCAACTTGAATCCTCCTTCTACCGATACTCACAAGCGCTACTGCGGAGGGTACCACAAGGGCCCACTCAGAGCGATAGAAACTGAAAACATCAACATTCTGAGCCAAGGAAAGGACTCTCCATAGTCAATTGAGTATACCAAACAAATTTCAGATGTCCACCTTTATTTTTCCCCCCTCTATCATGTTACTGCTCATCCCTTCCCTAACGAAGAAGGTGTCTTATAACGTCATCAAACAGAGATATGAGAACAAATGGACTTGAAGATTCTTTTTATCACACTGAAAGCATACGTTTGCAACCCCTTCTATATCTCCACCACCTCAGTTAACCCCAAAATCCTCATCTACCAATACTTCTACTTACTGTTACTATACCACAACGGAGAGCGGTTTAGGTGAAGATGTAGATATTCCAACAGTCTCAAATGACTCTCCATAGTCTATTAAGTATCTTATCCAAACTCCAAAGCTTTACCTTGTATATCCACCATCTCATCGTACAACTT
The DNA here is from genome assembly GCA_900519025.1 of Yarrowia porcina. Lineage (NCBI taxonomy): Eukaryota > Fungi > Ascomycota > Dipodascomycetes > Dipodascales > Yarrowia > Yarrowia porcina. Next base: position 710,351 of record ULGT01000005.1, read on the forward strand.
CCCGGCCCTTCCCTAGCAGATAAGGGTGTCATAGCTCCATCCATAAACGTTGTGATACAACAACAACTTCACCATTCACTTTAGATCACTCAGAACCTTCATTTCTGTTCTCTTTTACAGCACCATTTCCTCATATATCCCCCCCAAGTCCCCTGCTACCAATACCATCACTTCCTGCTAAGAGCACCATACTAGAGAACGATATAAACCGAAGATATAAATATTCTGAAATCTCTATGAGATTCCCCATACCGAAACTTGTGTCCATGTCAGCTCTCAGGTATTCCCTTCACTCGTACTCTTCACCTATTCATACATATCATTCTGATGTTGAGCCCTTCAGTCTAACACCATCTAGAAGAGTATCTACAACTCCCCCAAAAATCAACATACAAGTACGGCAAGAAGTCAATTGATCATTCCATTACCCCCTCAACAGCTCTCATATCTTCACCTTCTTTTGGTGCTTCTACTGTTCCATAGCAGTTCTCATGTTCCCATGTTCTCTTGGTCTGATAACCCTTACCCTCTAGACCATCAGAAAGCCTGCCAGGACTCCAGGTGTCAACCCTGTTAGAATAAGTTGTAACTGGAGAGTATCTTACCAACGTCTGATTACATAAGCAGACAATTGACTTAATTCGACCCAAAAAACTGCTTTGAACAACTATTCTGACAACAATCGTCTTCTTACCTGGTCCTATACTTCGCTTTGCCTCTCCTCTCCCTTACTAAGCGTACTCCTTCTCTTTTTTTATTCTTAAGATGCATTATAGCTCGGAGTCTCCTCTTCTGTCTCTCCGCTCCGAGACTCGCATAACCTTTGAAACTGATTATTCATGTCTCAAAAGCACGATATTACAATCACCCCACCATAACCATAAATATACATTGTATGTATTCTCGTTGGTCCGGAACTCGGTCTATATACATCTAAGGAGCGCAGTATCCACCGTCAACGATGATATCAGCGCCGGTGGTGTAAGTGGCAGCGTCGGAGGCCAGGTACAGGTAGGCGCCGCACAGCTCGGTGGGGTCGCCCTCTCGGCCCATGGGGATGAGCTGCCACCACTTCTCCTTGGTCTCTCGGGGAATAAAGTCGGAAATCTCGGTGGCCATGTAACCGGGAGAGACTGTGTTGCATCGGGCAAAGCCGGCCCACTCGACGGCCAGCGATCGAGACAGGTGGAGCAGAGCGGCCTTGGCGGCGTTGTAGCAGGCCTGCATCTGGGGGATGTTGACAATGTGGCCGGACATGGAGGCGGTGAAGATGAAGGAGCCCTTGCCCTTCTTCTTGAAAATCTGGCCGGCAAACTTGGCGCAGTAGTAGGCGCCGTTGAGGTCCAGGTTGATCACCTTGTCCCACTCCTTGTTGTCGGGCACGTCGATCATGGGGCCGGCGGTCCAGGGAACTCCGGCGTTGGCCACAAAGACGTCAATGGTTCCAAAGTCCTTTTCAATCTGGTGGATGGTCTCCTCAACCTTATCCGAGTCGGTGACAGGGCACTTGTAAGCCTTGGCCTTGACGCCGTACGTCTTAGCCAGGTGCTCGGCCTTGTCGTCGGCAGGGTGCGAGTTGTACCAGATGGCCACGTCAGCGCCGGCCTGGGCAAAGGCCTCGGCGACACAGTAGCCGATTCCGGACGAGGAGCCGGTGATGGAGGCGACCTTGCCCTTGAGGGAAAATCGGTCCATGATGTTGGTGGGGAACTTGGGGGTCTCTGTGGGCAGAGGAGTGAGTCCCGTGGCGTAGGTGGCAGGTCCAGACATGTTGTGTTTGTGTGTGTTTTATGTTTGGGTGGAAGAGGAATTACTAGGGGGGGACCACAGGTATATATAGACTTGTGGGGCGAGGCAATTACCTCTCGTGTGTCAGTAGCAACCAGCAAACAAAGATGGTCTGCAGATATTAGACTTGGGTGAAGTTAATGTGACGTAGAAAGGAATAGAGGAGCGATGAAGGGGAAAAGGAGGAAATACAATGTCAAAAAAGAAGAGAAAAAAAGTCGTAAAAAGTCGGAAAAAGAATAAGACATGTTTCTCCAGACACAGACACCGGTATATTCCTGTCTCACACACTTGTCGCACCACTACCCATCATGCAAGTGGGATGAGATGTGTTTTGGGAGGTGGCGTAAAAACATGGGGAATGTAGTGGGCAAAGAATTGAGCTGGGAACAAGTATATATAGGTCTAGGGACCCCCCTCCAAAAACCCTTTTCTCAATACCTCTTCTCCCCACCACCCGACTAGTCACATCCCATCCCCCTCCTGATAACATATCAAAGTTCAGGCGGACATGCACTTTTGGAGCAGATTGCAGCTAGCCAAAGTTAAACCAGGTGGAAGCCCGACCAAGAAAAGGACTACCAAAAGGACTCCCAAGACCCTAGACCTAGACCCACCCTGTCCACTGTATCCGCACCAATCTCCTTAGCACACTTCAATGGCCACATCGTGCACAGTGACGTCATTACTAATATTACGGGCCCTGTCTCAAACCTACATATTGCGGGGTTGTGGGTGGAACGAAGAACTACTCCGTACTCGAACAATTGAATCTGTGTCTTGAGTCGTGTCTTCCGTGAACATAATTGAAACAGACAAAAATTGACTGAAAAAACCGGTTTTCAAAAATCTGCTTTTTTTTTTTCTCCTTCAATTCAGTCGTCCACTTCTCAGCAACCTTAGGCATAAGTACGATACCTAACATGCCCAATTATTACCACCCAATCGGTCTCTTTTTGGGAAAATAACGGCACCAAAATACTCGCCTCACCTGTGCGAACACAACAGTACAATTAGCTAAGCCATTGACCCACTATTCCACCCTCCAGCCCCCTCCCAAAACACACCCTACTCCACCTCTCAACATCACTCTTGTTTCTTGCTGCAAAAAAGCAACACCTTAACCAACACCCAACTTCAAACCTCCAAAGAGCAACAGTTCGAAAAAAAAATGAGAAAAAAAAATGACCGACAATACCGGTATCTCCGGACCCGAATGATAATAACGACCTGGACAAAGCCGGAGGTTACCCGGACGACATGCATTAGATTGTTTTAGGATAACTATAGGTGAGATTCAGCATACTTGTAAGTTGGTCAATTCAACTCCTACAACAAAACCAATCATACCACCATACTCCCCCCATCTCCCTCTCTCTAATGGTACCAGTCAACCTCCATTTCCTCCCCTATTCCACCTCCAAACCTGTTTCTCCCCCTACATTAAACTTTGACCAAAAGTAGTCTCCTTCGGTAGTCGGAGATGGAAGTTACGAGAAGCCGGAGAAACGTGTCTGTTTTTTTTTGTTTCCCAAAACCAATCACGTGACCTGCGGCGACTACAGCTGTTCCGGGCTTGCTCTCTATCTGCATTGCTTCGGAAGTATGCACCTTCAATCAGGACATGTACGTGGCATGATTGGGAGAGGGTTAGGGGAGGACAACACCAGTATGGGACAGGTTATGAGTGAACAACACGGGGATTGAGGGCAAAAACGTATATGGCGTGTTAATTGCTTTTAACGTGTTTTTTGAGCCTCTATATAAGATGAACTTCTTAAGGTCATTTTGAGAACCTCACTTGGACAGGAAGGATACAAAATACTGGACTCATAATAAGAGCAAATGAATAAAAAGTAGATATAATTACTCCTGGCGACTTGGAGATTCGATTGGTATAACTCTTTAAATGATTGGGGTAATAATGGTCTCGTAGGTGTCTTCAGTTAGAGTGAATGGGGAGGATATTTAGAATAGAGAGAGTAAGAGAAGGAGGTATTCTTCTACTGTACCTTGAGAACTAGACATAATAAGAGCTTCTTATAAAATGCATTATAGCTATATACCTGGTCAGCTTGAGATTAGAAGTGGTCTTCAATAGGTGGATATGAAACCTCTGAAAGGTGACAGGTTGTGAGTAGAAGGACGACAGGTTATGAGTAAATACTTTTGGCAGGTTACAAGAGGGATAATTGAAATGTAGGATGTCAATTGAGAAAATTGGTGGTCTCTTTGTTGGTTTTGGACTGTTAATGTGTCTCTTTTTCATACTGAGACTTAGTCAAAATAGTGGAGAGGGAAGTAATGATAGGGTCGTTATTGGGGTTCCAGATGGGCTAGAGAAAATATAAGTATACTTAAATGTAGCCAGTAGCGCTATCAACAACATGGTGCTTTTATTTCCTCACTTTAGAGCTCAATTGTGGAGTTATGTGGGATCATATATCTGGCTCATCATCTTGAGATCTGTATTTAGTTGGGACTTTAGGGGAAGGTACAGATCCCACTACAGTACACGTAATAAGCCCACATCTCGACAAATTGTATGAAGAGAAGTTGAGATAAGTACACTGTTGGAAACAACGTAAGAAGAGCTACAGAATGATATAACTTTTTCTCTGATTCGTGAATCTCTTGGTGGTCCAATACTAAGCTTAGTACATACTTGTATTGTCCACACAACTCGAGATTTTGTATGGGAAAAAGTTGAGATAGTTATACCATTGACAAGAGGACATTTAGAGCTACATTTTGGTACTTCTACCACATCTTTAGCTCCAAATTTGCACCTCTAGTAATGATGTGTGTGATGTACTGTACCCTCGGAAGAACCCGATTATCTCGAAATATTATATGGAAAAGAACGCTGAATTTTGGTCTAGCTGCTAGATCTCGGCACTCTGATTCATATCAGCTTTTCCCTGTTAATTTATCTCCATAGATAGTGCCAATATGTTCCAAAAGTCGTGGCCCACACTGGACCAACTAAAGTTCCGTGTACATATGATTGATACCAAGTAAATCTAAGTATAAGGAGACACAATATAGGTCCATTTATCTCGTGATTGAGAAGAGTTATAGCAGTAAAAATTACACCAAAACCTTCCCCTAACCTCAAATACTCTACCTACAAATTTTTGTCCATTTCAAAGCCACAAAATCCCCAATTATCGCGTTCCCCCCACCTCCCAACTTACACTTTGGCTTAGTCACCATTGGCACTTCTTCCCCTCCTAACTCCCCCAATTCCGCTCCGATTATGATTTAAACAGTACCATTCGAGTCCCCAAAGCTATGGGATTACAATGGTACCCTTTTCTTTACAGAATTTGGTACTTTCGCCCCCCACATTTCGCCCCACATTTTGCTGCACTTTGACGTACTCCTCCACTTACTACACCTCCCCTCATCACCATGCATCCCGTGATTTCGGACGCGTTGCGAAACGCGCATGGCACGTACCATGCTGCGCTGGACCGGTACTACGCCCTAACCACCAAACAGCGGGTCGCCGTCTGGCTAGGGTTGGGGTTTGCGGGCTTTCTGGGGCTCGGGTTTCTCATCTGGCACCAGACGTTGATTGCGTGGCTGGTCGGGTTTGCGGAACAGGTCCACGATACGCCGTTTGCGTGGGTAGGGTTATTTCTGATGATCTGCCTGATTTCGTTCCCGCCTCTGATTGGCTACAGTATGATTTCCACCTTTTGTGGCATGGCTTATGGGTTCCCCAATGGCTGGCCCCTTTTGGCTGCAGCTACGATTGTGGGATCTACAGCTTCGTTTTTGATTGTTTCGCGGAAATTTGCAAATTACGCCAGACATTTGGCGCAAACCAATACCAAGTTTGCTGCTTTGACACAGACGATGGAAAAGGACAGTTTTGCGCTGTTGTGGATGATCCGTCTGTGTCCTTTGCCTTACTCGCTTAGTAATGGAGCTTTGGCGTCGATTCCTTCAATCACTCCTCAGGCGTTTGCTCTAGCTACGGCTATTACGTCTCCTAAACTGCTGATTCATGTTTTTGTAGGCGACAGATTGGCTAGACTAGGGCAAGGGGAGAAAGATTGGACTTCGACTCTGGTGGATTTCTTGTCGATTGGAATCGCAGTGTCCGCAGGAGCTATCACGGCTTATATTGTCTATACTAGGACTCTTCAACGAGCTGCTGAAATCGAGGCAGAACAGCATCCGAATTTGGACGAATTGGATGTCCTAGACGATGATGAGTTTATCGTTAATGATGTGTAACGAACGAGAAGTGACACACGTGACCTGAACTACTGACAATACCGTGGTTGTCTACGTTGACTCAAGATAGAGGTATAGATTGATAAATTTGGTGGTTGAGAGAGGAGTGGAGGTAGAGTGAGAGCTGGTGATGATGAGGGAGATACTACGGTACTTTTACTATGGTATGTACTTGTTAGTAAAGAGTTCCCGTCGTGAGTACTAATCTTTAGTGCTCTAACTTGTGGCCCAAAGGTGCTACAGAGAAGAGAAGTTCACCGTTAGAATCTCCTGTTCAAGGGCTTTCGGTTGGTGTACTTTGTGTCCCTACTGGGTGTATCTCAGACGGACTACTGAAGCTCTCTTCTACATAACATACTTCACACATAGTACTATCTCCACTTGAAGATAATTGAACTAAGAAACGGGTTTAATTATGGCTAGAGATGTGAATAGGACAGATCGTATTGTTGGAGCTCTTGGGATAAAACTTGCGGAAAGGACTGTTGTAGCTCCAACTATAGGGATAGTTGTATTGGTATGTGAGGTGAGACTGTTCAATATGGAGAAATCTTAAGAATAAAAAAAAAAAAAAAGCAGTCCATGGAATTGGTGCATTGCTCTCTTGGATATAAAAAGTGAGGGGTCGAAGTACTTGTGCTGTTGTAGGTACATGTGGTAGAGATGACGACACGGAGAGCTACTTGTAACGGTAGGAAGGTCTCATAAGCCTGAATGAGATCATGTAACAATACGTTAGAGAGAGGGGAAGTTAACCGAAGGACATCAATTATAGGTTCAAACTTCTTCAGTGATTGAGACTCGGAAGAAGCAGAATTGAGCTTGGTTACTGATGTATCTGTAGGGTCCTTCATCGGCTGTTGTAATTGACAGTAAGGATTAGGAGAAACGAGAAGTAAGTAATAGAGGGGCTCAATAATGCACCAGTGGGCAAGTGAAGTTCTAGAAGACCCTCAAAGCATCATTTTACAGCTACAGCTGATTCTTTAGATGGTGACATGTTATAATCGTCACGTATCCATTATGTTGTTTAGTAAGAGCCTAATGATAGTATGACTAGTAAGTAAGAAAGAGAATTGGACGGACTATAAATCATAAAACATGATCTATTGAGTGCCTCTAGAGGAACTATTCACTGCTACTTTATTACATTTGGCCTACTTCAATTTTTTCAGCTAAAGACAGGGAAGTTACCTCTTGGTTGTGCTATATATTCAGTGTTAAAGCGGGGATTTGTGGAAAAAAGTGACTCATGGGTGACTTTCTAGCTACTTGTAGCTGTGCCCGGTGGGCATTTCTACCCTTACTTCTCACCATATACCTCATGTTAGCCTGACTCTACTTCCATCCAGTGAAGTAGAGGGGAGATATCATGTCTATGCACCGAAAAAAAGAAGATGAAAAGGCGGGGAGTTCAAAAGATGAATTATTGCTTGATCTACTTTTCCTCTAGCCTAACTTCTCAGAAGTATTGGCACTTATTGACCCAGTTATGCCATTTCTAATTTCCAATCTTCTTAAAGAGTCTACATTAGTAGTGTTTATACTGAACCAGGTGAAGTTCTGATATCCTTGATACGTTCTAAATGCTTCAAAAAACTTACTTTCAAACTCCTGCTTTCCTTCTCTCTTCAATTCCCATGTTATCATACTTCTCTAATTTCTACCTTCCAGATGCTGAGAGATAAACCATAAGATCCAATACCGGCGACAAGGAGAAATAAAAGTCGCTCACGAGTATCTAATGGGAAGCTCCTACTTACTTGATTTCGTGTTACCTGTTGTGTACTCGTTACTACCAAGTCATCTCATGTCCCATTCTGCCTTTCCAACTGTACTTACAAGGTAGGAGGTAGACCACCCTAGAAGTCATACATCGCATCTCTAAATGAGAGAGATTGTCCTGATCCTTTATCATACTCGATCTCTGCTTTTATCAGTTAGCTGGGTTTTTTTTCCTCCCTAGTCATATCTCCAAATTCTTCACGTCATCTCTGAACAATAGAGAAGCATGAGCTTGAGGTCAGACTTGGTTCATCAAGTCAGACATGGGTCATAAAGTCGGAGAACACCTTTTTGAAAAGCTCTTTTCTAATCGACTTCTGACATGGCCAGGAGGCTAGGGTTCCGATACTGACCGTGGTGCAGTTTGGCTAGTTTTGAGGTGTTCTTCAGAAGGTCAACATGGACCCTTACAAATGGGAATCCCCTTCCCTCTTATAAGCTAAAACAAATTACACCGGTGATGTCACTCAACTGACCTGTCCAAAGGCACCTCCTTGCACTGTCTCTTTTCCATCTCAACTTAGTCTTGGCAGTTACTTTTTCCTCTTTACCTGCAAACACCTGATCACCTCACCTCAGCTTACACCCTTGATCTGACCTATCAAGTCTGACTCACCCATCACCCACCACACTTGTCCTGTCTACAGCAAGTATATAAAGCCCTACATCCCCGAGTAAGAGCTGTAAACAAGAACTGCAACAAGAGAAGTCAGAGGAGAGAAGGGGTCAAGCCGAGGGCAAGCGAGAGGACAAAAAAAAGGACAACTCAAAGGGCAATAACGGACCATTCAAAATATCATGTCGTCTCTGAAAACGTTCTTTCATAACGTCCTCCCAGAGGAATTCCTTTCTGATGACGATAAAGAAAGTGACGTTTCCTAAAATGGCTTTTTGAAGATGTCGTTCAGAACATGTCCTCTAAAAAGGTGACGTTTCAGAAAGTGGCATCCCAGAAGTTGTCCTTCCAAAGATGTCCTTCTAAAGATGACTTTTCAGAAGGTGACCTTCCAAAAGGTGGCATTCCAAAATGATCCTCCTCAACATGTCAGTCCAAAATGTCGTTCTTGAAGACGTCAGATGTCGTTCCTGAAGACTACGTCTCAGAAGATGCTCCCAAAAGACGACGTCCCGAAAGACGTGGTTCAGAAGAGGTCGTTCCAAGAGATGTGGTTCAGAAGAGGTCGTTCAGGGGTCGTTCAGGAGTCGATGTTTCAAAAGATCAGATTGTCTCTAGGACATCTTTTGTCTTGTGATGTCTTCTTCGACAGCATCTTTTGTCGTCAAACGTCATGATTTGGCCTAGGACATCATCTTTCATCTTGGATCGTCGTCTGGTCTGCCTTAGAGCGTCTTCTCCTGTTGTGAGCCTTATCTTTTGTCCAGGAACTTCACTTTCTTCGACCGTCATCTGTCTTCGAACGTCATCTGTGTTCAAACGCCTTCATTCTTCTTGGATCATCATCTCATCATTGGACGTCCTAGGTACACCATCTGTCTTCGAACATCAGCTGTTGTGTTGGACGTCTTTGGTGTTGGTTCGTCTTCTGCTGTCTTGGAACGACTCCTCGCATCTTCCACCATCACCTGTCTTTGAACGTCATCTTCTTGGAACTTGTTCTTTTGTCTTAAGACGTCATGTCAAGTGTCTTGGACCGCCACCATCTGCGAACGTCTTCTGGCCTGAAGTTTCTACATCTGTTTTGGAACCTCACCTATTGTCTTCCGTTATCTTCTCTTCTAACGTCACCTCTTTTCTGGAATTTTCCTCATTTGTCTTGGACGGCTTACGTCTCGGATCGACTTCCATCTCGGTTCGCCTTCGGTCTTGGCTCGTCTTCCTCTACCTTTGATCGTCATATTTCTCCCTTACCTGGACGCCTTCCTCTCTCCCTCTGTTTTGGTCATTTGGAACCTCATCATTCACCGTACGTCGTCTTCTGTCTTTGAACGTCATCCTGCCCCATAACTTACGCCTTTCGTGTTTCCTCCTGTTCTCCTTGTTCTTCTGGTTCTTATGGCTCTTCTGATTATTCAGGTTCTTCTCTTCTTCTTTTTCCTCTTGTTCTTCTTCTTCTTCTTCTTCTTCTTCTGGTTCTTCTTCTTCTTCTTCTTCTTCTCTTCTACTTGTTCCTCCTGTTTTTGTTCTTCTTTTTCTTGTTCCTCTTCTTCAGGTTCTTCCTCTTCTACTTTTCCCTTTCCTCTTCTCCCTCCCCTTCTTGTTCTCCCCACATATAATCATAATCTGTTAATCTATCTACTCCTTCTTGTCCACATCTGCTCCAATAATGTCCACCCACTTCTTACCGTTCAATTCTCTGACAATCTCCTCCTTCATATGGACAGGAAGTCCGGGACCCTGGTAGGCCAGAGCAGTATACACCTGCACAAAGGTGGCTCCTGCTCGAGCAAACTCCACAGCGTCCTTACCATTACTAATACCTCCACATCCCACAATAGTGAGCTCATCTCCGACATTTTGTCGAAGAGTCTTGATGGCCTTGAGAGCAATGGGTTTCAGAGGAGCGCCAGAAAGGCCGCCAGTTTCAGCAGAAAGGTACGGCTGAGACCGGAGATCCGAGGGCCGTTGAATCGTGGTGTTTGACACAATGATTCCGTCAATCTGAGACTGTTTGGCGGCTGCTGCAATCGACACGATTTCGGCCTCAGTCAAGTCAGGAGCAATCTTGACCAGAATCGGAGTATAAGTGTTTGCAAACTGGACCTTGTTTCGTTCCGCAACCACAGCCTTAAGTAATCCAGCTAGCCGTTCTTCTCCTTGAAGAGCTCGAAGACCAGGAGTGTTGGGAGAGGAAACATTGACAACTAGAGCGTCAGACAGGTTGGCGAACCGGGAAACGCCTTGAGTATAGTCAGAGACTTCATCTCCAGTTTTGTTTTTGCCGAGATTGACCGCCAAAACTTTTTCGTTGTTGAGGGAATGTCGGGTTTGTTCTTCAGAGGGGTACTCGTGACCCAGAACGTTCAAAAGACGTTTCTTGAGCCGTCCCATGACCGCAAAATGACCTTCGGAATTGAACCCGTACCGGTTGATCACCGCATCGTCTCTAGGCAGTCGGAAGAACCGAGGAAGAGGGTTTCCGTCCTGGGGTAAGGGTGTCACAGACCCGACTTCCACGTACGCGAAACCCAGCCCAAAAAGACCGTCAATGGCCTGACCATGCTTGTCAAGACCGGCAGCAACTCCAATGGGGGTCCGCAGGGTTAGGGGACGCTTGGAGTTTGCGAAAATGGTCACTTCCAGCAAATGATCAGGGTCAATCTCGTTATCTAATTGACGTTGCTTGGGAGACAGACCGTTGGCCAAAATCTCAATTCCCAGCCGATGAGAAGTCTCGGCGTCGGTACACAGACGCAGAATGGGCAGAGCAATGTACTGATGGATAGCTGACCGAGAATCGACCGTGTAAAAGGCGAAAGCCGTGGCTCCTGCAAAAATGGCGGACCACTTTAAAACCCCGGTAAACGAGGCCTTGGTGTACTCGTATTTCGAGTGCGAGTGGATGGGTCGATGGAGCGGGCGGAGAGGAGTCGCCAGCCGAGCCGGGCGTCCGGATCGGAGCAAAACTCGTCGAGTTAGAGCGGACATTGTGGTTGTAGATGAGGTAGGTGGGATGAACGAATCAGACTTAAAGGTGGTGCCATACGGTGCAAGAGTTCGAGCCGGGGTGGGGACAAATAAAAATAAATTGAAAAGTGTACTTTTGAGTGGGGGGAAAGTCAGGATTGATTCAGCATAGGTCAATTGGTTGGGGAGTGTTTTTCAAGTGTGTTTTTATTGGCTAATTCAGGCTGTAGATGGACTCTCTGATTCTCTTTCATCACGTATTAAGGGCTTAGAGTTTGCTTGCTGTGAATGGTGATTATTGGGGTAATATTGAGAAATTAAGAGAAATTAAAAGAAATTAAAAGAAATTAAAAGGAGGTATTTGGTCACGTGATGGTATAATGAGGTGGGAAAAGTATGGGTCACGTGATTTCAGCACTGCAAATGGGTTATGTAGAGGCTACTGTATATGCCCTCCCTAGACTGTTCACAAGGTAGGTTGTTGTATAGGTTATGAGTATCTTCAAGGCTGTCATAAACAGAACAGTTTGTGAGAGATATATAATAATTGAGTTGAGTAAAGTATGTCTCTACTCTGTTGGAAGTGATATGAGGTACTTGGTTAAGTATTATTTCTCAATCTCACGTTTCATTAGGTTCACCTTGCTCTTATGCTTATATTACTTAGAAATTAGTTGAGAGTAAACCTCCTTTTTGGGGTTCCAAAGGTGCTACAAAGATGAAACCAGATTCATTAGGTAGCCAGTAGTCTATATAGTATTATCCCCTACTCATTATGTCTCTATCCTTTTTATATGTCCTAATATAGTGGTACTATCCCCTTCCATTTAGTTGACATTTACTTAAGCTTGGGACATGCCAAAATCATGGACCATAGTAAGGGGAAAAGGGCCAAACAGTGAGAGTCTAAGGAGCACATCTAGCTCGTTATAACGACTAATCCTCCTCCAAATCGCGAAATAAATATACCAAAATACTCGCACAGATCCAAGGAACACAATTCACTAGTTCTTTCCACTTCAACTCTCCTCCTTCCTCCGTCAGTATCTCGTTGTGCTGCTGTAGGGGCTTTTCCAGCCTTTATTTTTTTAGGCTCGAATTTGAAATTTCTCAAATCTGACTTTTTCAGAAATTTCTCAAAAAGTCTGGATCAAGGGTAAACTTGAAAATGTAAAACTTCTCACGGGGATAAAACGGTATTGGAGGAGTCTAATCGAGATGAAAATGACATATTCGTAATGGGGAGAGTTGGGAGAGTCGAATGGTGCTATTTTTTTTGTTGTAGCTCCATTTTCTGGAAACAATGTGATTAGTCAGCAGGTCGAAATGGGGCAAAATGTCTGGGTGAGTGTAAGGGAAAAGTTGGATTTCTGGGATTTCGTGAAAAGTTGGCCAAATGAGAAAAAGGAAGTGCCATGTTGGAAATTAGCTCTCGGGGAGTCGGATGATGTTCTTTTTATCGCTTCGAGTTAATCTGGAGTGGTTATAGGAGCATTTCATATTACGTAAGCGATGGTGTTTGTAACGGGGAGTATCTCAATAATAGGTCAAGTTTAGGGGCTTGAACGCGCTAAGATAAGTTATTGCCGGTTATTGAGTAGATTTTGACAGGTTCAAGTCAATATCTTTGTTATTTGACTGAAATAATTGGTGTATGGTACACTGAGAGCATTAGATACTTCTGTAAAGCGATAAATATTGTGTTTGGAGACAAAAGAAGCTAATGGAATTATTCAGCTGACAATTTTGGACAACTTTCTCCATACAAACATCTCTGTATCTCTCCTAGTTCGTCTTTTAGCCGGGACAACATACCTCATATGTTATGACTCTTAAACTGGAGATATTTATAAGGTAAGTGAGGGTTGAAGCAACGTCATATGAATTACTGATGCTAGATAAGACGAATAAAACACTTCTTATGTCTTCATCTCAGTTTTTGACGAAACTGTAGAGTTCTCTAGATACCCTCCAATAAATACCAACTACTTTACTTAGCTTATCCTAAGTAAATGCACCACAAGTGTATCCCTCTTAAAGCACCCAAATTACGTCCTACAACCACCAAAAACAACCAAGACATTCTTTAGCCCATCTCCTCACCTGGACTCCACTTCTCCTCCTTTGACATGTCCGCATTCAGCGTTTATCTTGGCTAGAGTGGATAGTCTTGATGTGACTTTTGGGGGGTACCAAACGAGGAGATTATGACCTAGAAGATAAGAATTTGAGATGGTTATAAAGAAGCAGCGTCAGAGATACTATTTGTCACTTTTCCACCTTTAAAAGCTGTCCTAAAGTGCTTACTAATTGTTGTGTAAGTATTGCTACATAGTAAGTACTGGTAGTCACATTATCGAAACGGTAGACCGGTTGTAGCCGTAAGAAGTGCTTTTTCAACGTTAGCCGTTAGCGGGTTTTATGGCTACACAGATAAACACACAAAATGGGCTGATATGAGACTTGTTTCTCGACTCATTGCTTCTTCCATAGATACACATTTATACCCGTTCAAAACTAAGACAATTTAAGACAATTATACGAGACCAGAGCTGGTTAAGACAACAGCCAGTTGCCCTAATACCCCTGCCCTAGCCCACGTCATCTCTGTAGTTTACGCCAATGTTTGTTGTGCATTGTTAGTCTAGTCTAGGGTAGATGACAGGTAGAAGTATTACACAGGTTATGAGTGTGATATGGGAGAAAAAAGTAAGGGAAAGTGTCATTCCGTCTAATAAGAAAGTTTGTATCAACTTCACCCGTCTATAACTCGCTATTATACCTCTTTCATCAACTATTCAAGTTATGTCACATGCCACTGTCAAACCCCCGTTAACCCAATCTGACATCTGGGAAGCACCCCAGGGTCATAAATGAGCCCCTATGAGCCTGTCAATCAACTCCCTGGAGCTGTAGCTCTTCTATAGCGTTCTCAATATAACTTCTCATATTTCTCTCCTCCAGACTTTGGAATGCTACAAGTACAAGTAGAGATAAAAACACGTTTTTCTGAAAAAAAGAAACGCTCACCGCATCTTCAATGCGTGCTTTTTCCGATTCTGAACTTTTCGCTCAAATCTATGGTCTGACAGCTGAGTTATTGTAGTGTTGTAAGACTTGATTGGAGAGGGTATAGCATAGGTGGAGAATTTGAAAAGGGGAACGCGAAATTTGTTTTTTGGCCGAAAACGGGGCTGGTGTCACGTGACAGGGGCAGGGGTGAATATGTCAAAATTTCCGCTCACGTGACTTATTTTTCACCCTGGTTCTGTCCATATTTGACAGGTGCCTGAAAACAAATACAGTTAGGAATGTGAGATTTGATAGGGGTTACTTGAAAGTGAGTTGATAGTGTTCCAAAACGGCTGAAAATTGGTATATAGGGTAATCGGGGTGTTATTAAGCGATTTCCAGGTTTTCAGGAAAATCCATCAGCTCAATCACGAGATATATGGGTCTATATTATCCCACTATTTAACTCCAACTTTATGCCGAATGTTTTTAGACCACATTCCAGAGATACGAGACGCAAAGAGACGGATTGGAGGCTGGATTTGAGATGCCGTGCACGTGATAGGAACAGGGGAAGAGGTGGTGGAGGGTTGACTGTAAAATTGGATGATCTTGGTAAGTAATGGTAAGTAAATTAGTTGAGTAGTCAAGTAGAATTATAAGGTCAACTAAAGGTAAGTATAGTCCAAGTAAAGGGGAAATATGGGGGCATTAGTATAGCGCCTCTAACTCCTCCAATTCTGCTCCTTTTTGGCTCATCTCTTCCCAGTTGGCTCCGCCACCGTTGCTCGTGCAACCTCCACTATTTACACCTCGAAAAGGAAAGGAATGTGCTGTTTTCAGAGACACTGCTGATCAGGTACGATCGTTGAGGCAGTACAAACTTAGAAAAGGTAACTAAGGTCAGGGTACAGGTTAGGTAAGGTAAAGTGAAGAAAGGTGAAGGTGAAGGGTAAGCTGTAGGGCCAGTGTCTGACAGGAAAATGGAGGACGAAGACGGAAAACGGAGAATGAAAAAAGTGAAGAAAAAGTGAAGAAAAAGAAAAGAAAAAAAAAGAAAAGAAAACGAACGAAAAAGAACAGAAAAGAACGAAAACATGGAGATACAGTACTACCGGTACATACTGTAGTGGCACAGCTCTTACCTGTGGTCATAATTTGTTCTTACAAAAAAGGCCTTTTGAGTGTCTTTGGAGTGTCTTTGGAGTGTCTTTGGAGAGACTTTTGGAGAGCCTTTTGAGGTCTATTTTCCACCATTTTAGCGTGTTTTATGAGACACATATTTCAAGAATTGACTGATAATATGGGTGATAATATGACCAATAATATATCTCAAGAAATTGTCGTATCTATATCACCGCCTCTGTCGTTACACAAACACCTCAGTTGTCTATATATTCCCACCTTATCCCACTTTTTCTCTTCCTCCTTCTTGCTCTTCTTCTTGCTCTTCTTCTTCACCCTTTCCCACCTCACACCTCCTTCTGTCTCGGTGTCTATGCAGGGGAAAACGCGTGCGATTACAGTTTGGATGAGGCCATGACAAGAGAAGAGAAGTAAGAGGTGAAGATCTCTGTATGTGAGAAGATGGGGGTTTGTGTCTGTGTCGTTTAATCACGTGACCTATCACTCACCTATCACTCACCTATCACTCACCTACCACTTTGACATCAATTCTCCCCACTCGACCTGTCACCATCTAAAAATACCTTGCGCGGTTTCGGCAAGGGAGTGTAGGCCAACGGTACACGACCCATTGCGCGAGAGTTTAAGCGTGAGAGAGTTTGGAACAAGGAGGAGGAGGGAGGAGGTGGGGCGGTTTTTTAGATGAAGGGGAAGAGATGGAGGGATAAAAAGTGGATGTGAATGATGCCCTGAGTCCTGGCTTTCGAATGCACTTTTCAGAATCCGAATATCTCTTATATTTGTTCCTATAAAGTAGTGCCGTCGTTTTACTCTACCTTGCTACTTATACTTTTAGTTTCTACGCTTTTGTTTCTACGCTTTTGTTTTCCCTGCCTGAAAAAATAATCTCCAATGTCTGACCGGTTTCGACAAGAAATATTTGAAAAAAAGAAACAGAAATGGAGGTCGTAGGTGGGGTAGGTTGGAGGGATGCATTCAGACACATTGTGAGCACAAAAAAAGGCATCTTTAGAGAAATCAACTTTTTGAACGATTTGTCTGACGCGTTTACAGTTGAACAGCAACATCCCTTATGCTTAGGAGATGTATAGGAGGGGAGGGAAGAAGAGGGAAGAAGTGAGGTGGTTTAGAAAAGTTGTTTTTGAAGTTGTTTTTGAGGTTGATTTCCGAAAATTACGTAATAGTGGTCTTATTAATCAGCTGTTGGTGCCTCACTGTTTTATTATTGTCTTATTATCAGATTATTGGATATTATTACAAGTAGACGACTTATATATTTCTACGATACATCTGCTCACCACCTCTCATGCTAACATCCCAATTAGGTTGTTTCGCCGCAGACTTTTGAAAACGACAGGCAAAACTAAGGGTCCTACACGAGTTTTACCAGAGAGACGGGAAAAAGTGACGGATTTTTTTGGAAAAAGAAATGACTGAATTGCTTGCTGAAGTGCTTCCATCCGCGCAATACCTCGTATCTATCTCTCCTCGGAAATTAACCCGACGCATCACGCACTTCGGACATGGCTGCCAAAAATGTGATACACTAGAAGCAGCCTGGACGAGGTACAGCACAAGGGCGAGAAGGCTGGTTGGGGTGTGTAACAGGTGGGGTGGTATAGGGTGGTGTCTGGAAGGGGTTTTGGTAGTTTTTAGTTGATTTTTGGTGGCTTTTTTGGTGGTTTTGGTGGAGTACTATTTCCACCCTTTTCTTGCCTTCTTCCCCCACTTTTCTTAGCCCTGTTCTTTTCTCTTCTCCCACCCGTTAAGCGAATAAGTTAAACTGTATGTATCGTATGTACAGTTGTAGGTGAGAATACAGCGTGGAGTCACGTGGGATTTGAGTCAGGGTGGAGGTTAAACCGTCGAGAAGAGTGCGATGGTCTTGTAGAAACAATCCATTGTGGTTTTGCCGTGTTTTTGAAGCACTTTTTGTCTTGTGTAGTGTTGTGTGCTGTCCTACTGGTACGATACAACACTCCTCCTCATGATGTTAGTCTACAGAGTGGGTCAAGAGTCTTGGGAAACAGTCTAATGTTAGCGTGGAATAGGGGAGGCAACGATTGAGCAGTCTGGTGAATTAGCTATAGTTGATCTTGTACAGTAGAAGTACACTTGGTCATGTTATATCTACTTGTACATACAGTCTCAAGACCACTCATAATACACCATAAATTTGTTTCTTCTTGCCGTCTTCCCTCCTCTCCTCTCCCTGCACTCTGCACCTTGCACAGACTGTATCTCCCACATGTGGCAGCTTTTTCTCTAATATCCGAGACATGAGTGAAGACAAGAAAAGAAGAGAGAGCAGGCCTACAATTAGACAAGGTGGAAAAGACATGGATGCCCCTTTGACGAACAATAAAATGAGACGTGTTCGAAGAAAATTTATTCCTTAAATTTGTTCCTCCGTAATTCAACCCACATTCAATCAACTCACATTCATTGGTTCATCTTCAACTTGTTCACCTTCACCACCGTTAGGGTCTCGTAGACAACTCGCTTCGCTCCTTGTCCACTCGTCCCCCCTAACTCCTTTTCTCCACTTTTCGCTTTTTTTCGGTTCGTGTGCTTGTTACATTCCACCCAAAGCTTACTGCGCAGCTAGAGCTGCAGACAACTCTAACCACCAAAGGCTATCCCTCACCTCCAAAAACACAACTTCTTACGCGATACAAGAGGAGGACAGTGATAGAACAATCAGCGACACAAACGGCGGTACAGCGACACAAACAACAACGACAATAGCATAGGTACACCGCACTCTCCGACAACGACACTCCTTCATTCTACTCCAACACCTTCACTTACACCACCCCTCCCATCACAACACTGTAGCAACGCCCTACACACAAAAACAAGTCGACCCACACAACCACCAACACATATCTCTCTACCATGAAACCCCTCAACGTCAACACGGACTTTCGAGACTTCCAGTCTAGGGGATACGCCTCTTCGCAATACGGAGGGTCGTCCGCCTCGTCCATCCACTCCTCTCTTACATCTCCTTCCACCACATCGTCACGCTCAAACTTCGACAACGCCTTCCCCAAGTTTGTGCCAGGTGTCCAGTACAAGTCTGTGTACGAACGGGCCGGCTTCGAGGTCAACCGGGAGGGCCAGCAACAACGCTCGGGGTACGCTTCGTCCATCAAGTCGTCCCGGTCCCAGCGGTCCCAGAGATCGTACAAAAACGCTCCTTACTCGCATATGAACTCGTCGGAGGTGTCTATTTTGGGTCTGTCGGAAATGGAGAAGAGAAGTCAACAGAGTCATTTGGTTGGTCTGGGCATCGACACTTCTAAACCAGACAGTCCCATCTCTCCAGCCTCCGGAGTACCCATTGCACCACCCATGTCACTGAGACGCAAACAGAGTATGGCATCGGGGAAACCACGGGTCGATCAACCGGAACCCGTGCCGGAGATTGATGTCACCGCTAGCAACAGTTATTCCGTTCCCAGATCCAACAGCAACACCTCAGACTATCTGAAAAACAATGGCTTCAACTTGGAACCTACCCAGGGTCTGA
Source organism: Yarrowia porcina (assembly GCA_900519025.1). Taxonomy (NCBI): domain Eukaryota; kingdom Fungi; phylum Ascomycota; class Dipodascomycetes; order Dipodascales; genus Yarrowia; species Yarrowia porcina. Next base: position 729,451 of record ULGT01000005.1, read on the forward strand.
GTGTAGAGACTAAGGGTCTCAAGGTGGACACCAAGGAATCGGGGAAGACATTTGAGAAGACCTTCGAAAAGACCTTTGGAGAGAGCTCTTCTGGGAACTCCTTCGGCGACCTTCCTGGAGTCAACTCGTCTTTCGGCTTATCTACCCCCCCCAATTCCGCAGGAGAAGTCTCTTCTGACCACCCCCATCATCTCCAGATCCCCGGTTACCTTCCTCCCAACAGTCCACTCCCAGACCGACCCATTTCCTCATGCTCGTCCATCTACTCTGATTCAGACGACCCCGTGACCCGTAACTCGGTCATGCCGCCTCGGTCAGCAAGACAGTACGAGCCTCATTCCCATTCTCATGCTCATACCCAGTACAGTCACTCTCCGTTGGCGCAACAGACCCACTCCGAGTCTGACACCTCACGTGCCACCGACGTGCATATGTCACACGCCAGCCAGTCGTCCACGTCGGAACAGGGCTACACTTACCAGCAGACACACGCCTCTTCTTCTTCCCGCTCTTCTAAGGACTCCATCAACTCGTCCTTGTCCAATATGAGCATCAACACCAGCGCCACCACGCCCATGGACTCGTGCCATTCGTCTTCCATGTCTCTGATGCCAGTGCACGAGTACCAGCCTGATTCCACGGACACTTCTTTCACGTTTGAGAGCAGCAAGGCCGCAGCAGCAGCAGCAGCGTCGTCGGAAACCGGAGGCAAGAAGAAGAAGCGAAAGACCCCTTGTCGAGGATGCAACCAAATGATTGTCGGCAAGGCTGTTTCTGCCAAGGATTCATTGTCTGGACGATGGCACCGGGACTGTTTCAAGTGCCATGGATGCGACGACGACTTTCCCAGCACCGAAGGACTCGAGTTTTACATCCACGACGACTGGCCGTATTGCCAGCAGTGCTACCATCATACCAACAACTCCATTTGTTCGGGATGTGGCCAGGGCATTGAAGGCGAGTGTCTGGAGACTACCAGTGGAGACGCTGGCTTGTTGCTCCGGTACCATACCACTTGTCTGGTGTGTGCTACCTGCGGTGACTCCCTTTGTCATGATGAGTACTACACGGTAGACGGAGTGCCTCTATGTGACAAGCATGTTGGATCCAGTCAGGTTGTCGAGAAGCGGCAGACGAGGATGATGTTTATGTAGATAGACATCGGGAAAAAACATTCAACTGGACGACCTGGTTGACGAAAAGACAGTGCCAGAAGTGCAGACATTGAATTGGTTGCCAGCCATTCAAGTGGTTGCCAGACATGCAACTGGCTCTACCAGACACTGGGTACAGTGGTTCTACTACGCCATCAGCTGGTACACCCGGTGGAACTGATACGATAGGACTCCCTGGTTCTATCAGAGGACACTTCGCTGGTGCTCCCAGCAGGACACTACGGGTACACTGGTATACCAGACGCATCTGGTCCACCAGTGGGACATGGTTCAGACGACTGGCTCTATCGAGCCATCGTCTTCACCCGAGGCTCACCTCAAGCATTTATTTATAGCAGCGCTTTGCTCTGCGACAGTAATAGTAATCGGCCCAGCCGTAATACAGTAATTGATCTATCTATTAGGTGAGCGCAAGTACATTCGTAGAGGTTATAGTAGGACAACAGTTCATCAAATCTCTTGGCAGGCTTATAACTATTTTCCACCTTCTCTGCTTAGATAACGCGTCCCCTCAATGGGGTGCATCTATGCAGAATAATTTTCTGTGAGATTGTCTATTAAGAGGGGAAGGATTAAGGGGAGGTTTTCGGTAATCAAAACAATAAAAAGATAGTTTCTGTTGTGGGGAATATTGTCGGCTAGTTCACGGAGACGAGGTGGTTGATTTGTTCATGCGTCTAACTGGTCACTTGACTCCATGCTTGTTCTTGTATTACATGTACCCCTTCCCTCTTGCAGCTCCTGTGGGGGGTCGTGTTTGAAGATATGTTTGAAGACATGTACGGGTGTTAGAAGAGTGTAAGAAGAGTGTAAGAAAGAGGTGTGAATGTTTCAGGTGAATAAAAGAGGTCGTGTGATTCATTAGAGTGTTATACAGGGTGGTAGTTTATCTGAGTGCCTTGTTCTATAGTGCTTGTAGAAGGTCATATGGTTATCGTTATGTTCATGCAAAAGTGTTTCATATGAGATGAAGTCATAAGAGTGCCTAAAGAAGACAAGGGACAAGGAAAAAAAAGAGGAGGGGGTAAGGGTTGTGGGTGTAATAGATGGTCAGTATTATCATTGGAGTTGTACAGAAATATTGTTCTGTAGTGTAGGTCTTAGGTGCTATTAACGAGGTGTGAGATGGTAATATGAGACATGATAGATGTGATGTAAGAAGACATCATGGAGAAGTGCAAGTAGTCTTGAGGAAAAACGTCTTCGTACAAGTGCCGGCACTCCGTACTGTATTCGGTTATCTAATCAAGGGGTAAAACTGTTGGTCCCTGGTCACATGGTTTACCCCTGGCTTGTCTAATTCAGGTACCACTTCCGTAACCCTAAGATGAGTTGACTAAGAAGTATCTTGTCATTGTCTTTACAAAGGCAGTAATTAAAAACCAGGAACAGAGTCGTAATCGATTGTTAGGAGTAATCTTACCGATATTGTCTTCTTTGTTTGAGGTCCTTTGTAGTGCTTTGTAGAGGTTCATTGTCTGTTCATACTTGTTGCATGAACAAGATAGGTGGAATAATGAGGTGCAGAGAACGAGGTTCGAAAGAGTGGATGAGATGAGAGGGTTTGGTTCCTCGATGAGATGAGGTGAGGGAGATGAGTTGTCTTTGTATGACTTTGTATGGCTATTGTCTGCTATAGTGTGAGTGCGTTGTTCATACGGAATACGAGATGGTTAGTATTGACACTAGGAGGTTGATAAGAAGAAAAGATGACTATATTCGATTGATGAGAGGCTGATGGGTATGTTGACTGATTTTTCCTGTTTTCTAGATGATTGGAGGTGTCGTTAGCTTCTTACATTGGGTGCTTGGTTATGGAATAAGAGATGGCTGCTAAAGAGATCAAAAGTCCCGATAAGAACAAGAGGAGCTGACAGTTGATTGTTGAGACCATTAAAAATATGTCGATAAATTTTCTTGTCGTTCGGTAACTTTTAAGCCTCTTTTTAGGTGTTGTATTGTTATGGTGAGAATACAGAAAGAGAAGAGGTGGTATAGAAGACCATAATAAAGTAATTGAGACAAGAGAAGTGCTATTAATGAATGAGCTGATTATTAAAAAGTGTTCCACAAACTTTTGAGCATTTTTGAGCCATTTTAGGTCTACTTTGTCACTTCTATTTGAAGCTCTAGCCAGCCAAGAACTCGAGATGCAGATAATCAGGTACGAAAAGGTACATTGAGAGAATTGTACCTGATTAACAGGTGATTTGAGGTGGTGTAATAACCTGACGGTCATATTTTTGTTTATATTTGTCTTTTTTTGTTCGATATTTGCACTCTTTGTCTAGGATAGGTCAAGTATACGAGACGTGGAGTGAGATATTATCAGATGGGGAGGGAAATAGTAACACGAGAAATGAAATGTCTGATTTGTTGAGCTTAGATACTGTAGAAAAGCTCAATTGCACTTTTAGATACTTTTTGAAGCTACTATATCTTCTCATTTCGATGTGATGAAAATACCCAAGGAAGGAAGAGGTGATAAAGGAGACAGTAGAAGGGCTTTGGGCTAATTAGAACAGTCTTGAGTCATATTTACGTCCGATTGAAGAGCCTGGATGAGTATATGAGTATATATAGACTCTTTTAGGTAGTATTTCTTGCATTATTCTAAATGGACTGTGCACAGGAGATAGAACTTGATCATATACGGCGTCAAAAGATATATGAGTATTTAAAGAGAACCAATAAACAAACTATACCTTGGGACAGACCATCTCATCTCTTCTGAATATCTAGTTATAACTTTTCAAGCACACTATAGCCCATCCCTGTAGGGAATGATTTGCATGACTTCAGAAGTGATGGATTGGAAGGAGCAAATTGAGTCCCAGAGCTATCTAAGAGTGTCTGAACACTTCATAAAGGCCTAGTTATCCAAACTGGCACTTTATTTTCCATGATTGGCCTTGATTGGTCTCAATATGGGTATTGTTTCTACCTGGAAACTACTGCCTTCAAGAGCAGTACGCATAGAAGCCATCAGTGCTTACTAACTGACATCTCATAGTTCTTTATCTAAGTTTTGTGCCTTATGTAAGAAAAAGATGTATTCACAATGTCCCATATGAGTTTTATCTTAGTTAGATATGTTCAGTCTAACATCCAGCTTACGTAAGGGTATAACTATGGATGCAAATATCGAGCCAAATAATATGAAAGGAGACACAAGAACTTGACTGATAGTAAGAAACAGTATTGTTTCACCCCTTTAAGTGCTTAATTTATCTCTGGGAGCTTTGGTAGACTAGAGTGAGCCTTCACCTAAAGCGTAAGAATACATTGGTAGGTAAAACTCGAGTATGAAGGATATCAAGTCGTAGTAAGAAACAGACAATGCTTTTAAGCACCCAAATGTATCATCATTATCATGTCTTACCTTCTCATGTAGTCATCTGCGTTGTATGGTTACGTATACCTTTGAGTAGAGTCATGGTCTAACAATACTAGACAAATGAGCAAAGAAAGTTGATGGTGAGTATAAAAACGGTTTAGTAGCGTTAATTATCTCCATTGGTACGTAGCTAAATATCTCTTGTTGTTTTCTACCGCTTATTTCTATTCCTGCTATCATACATAAGACAGAAGATTTAACGGTGAAAGTCAATCAAAGGGCAAATAAGAGCAGAAATCAGATAAGAGAACCAGATAAAAGACTCAGGGCAATGTCACTAAGATTGCTAATACCTGTATCCCGTTATTGAACTCTTCAACAGCTTTTGTCCCTCAATTTATCGTGGTTAGCCCTACCATGGTTTGGAGGAGTATCTGCGCTGCTTCCAGAACAGAGGAATTATGGCCAAAAAACCTGCTGAGAGCAGCCAAAAGCTGATTTTCCAGGAAATAATAGTCTGTGAAACATCTTGAGTGTCTTCTTATACTTATCATCTGCCATTTATCGTCAATTAGAGGTCTTGTACCCACCCTTACTTTTATAGGTTGTTTTGCCAGAGTGATGGTAAATATCTAGCATCAATATATGCCAGGGGACTTCAAAAAGTTAACTGCTACATACTGTCAAGCATCAAAAACGTTCTAGACCTCTTGTTTGTCTTTACTCAAAGTTATCTTTTTTTAATTCTCGAGTCGTACAGTCCAGCATTTCTGTCAGTCCATCCATGCATAAAGAACCAAGCTAATGTAACAAAAATACATATTTCTGGGAACCAAAAGTTGACAGTCATATAATACTAAGCGTGCTGAGCGTGTCCAATCTTCTATCATATTTCAATTCAACTTTTATTTCTCAGGTATTCGAGTTTTCCTTAAGCCAGCAATTTGTCTCCATCAAACATGTTCATCAAAAGAGAGATATACAGTACATACCGGTCATAAAAGACACCAGCAACAAAGAGGAGTGCAGAGTCGCACTGTTAAAGCTGGCAATAAGTTCTGGAACATTTCATACTACTTAAGACAACTTTCCCGTGCTCTTAATATGTGATTCTCTGTTACGTAAGCAGTGTGGGAAGATTTACTGACGAATAGAGGAATAAAAGCTATAAAGAAGTACAGAAAGTGGCTAGTTACATATTTAGTAGGCACTAGTAGGAAGCTAGCGGCTTATCTATGTCTTATATCTATGTTGCCAGTAGTTGTCCTGTAATACTCATTAGACAGTCACGATGGGTGAAACTCGATAGTTGATGGAAAAAAGTTGAAATGAAGAAGTATATCATAGGGGTGATGCTTTTAGCACACTTTTTTACATAATAGACAACTTATTCCTGTCTTTGTATCTTCTGTTTCTCTCCCTTCTGATTGCAACTTGCTTGGTGACATCATGCACTGGTAGGAACAACCTGAGAAACCGAAGAAAAGAGAAAAAGAGGAATAGTGAAATATCCCTAATGCTTATTACACTCTGGGTGTACCACTAGCTACGTCTTATTGCGGTCTGGAAGTCTTTTTGCTACATCAACATCATCTCTTTAAGCACACACTATTGAACATTAATTTCGAGCTGGTGTAGTTCGAGAAAAGTTGAAATAAAGAGAGATGAGAAGCTTTTCTTATTTTTGATGGTCACTGGTAGGTATTAAACAACTCTATGTAGTTACTGAAAAGATTTATATGGCTTTTTTTTCCGGCTTGTAAGCAACAAGGGTTGAGACAGAACGGCTGTAAATATAAGTCGTTCAAACAGTGAACAAAAGTTATTATGAAGGTGTAAAAAAGTATACACAGCATCCAGAGCTCTAATAACGTCATTCTGTGAAATTTTTGTCCAACTGTTACATATGATTACTGCATTACTTGTACCACTGTTGCGTGCACATCAATCTTACGTCTACAGACAGAGAGGAATACAGCAGTAATGTAAGTCTGTGACATCTAAAGGGGACTGAGTGTCAGCCAGTAGCCATTAAAAGTGTCTTCGATATATTTTATTGACCAATTTCAGCTTTTATTCATCAGCTATTCGAGTTACCTCTGCGCCTAGAAGTCATGAGAGGGACAACGTGAATACAAGTACGATACAAGTAGATGGAAAATAAAAGCTGTAAAAGACTACAAAAACTGGCAAGTTACATTTTTGATGCCCACTTCTAGATATTTAACAGCTTATACTTCTAAGTGGACCATTTTCTGGTCTTGTAAACAACCTACATAGCGGTAGTATATTTTGACACCGAAGCAGGGTCCGCACAGCTCGATCAAATGATGTTAAAAAGCTGAAATCAAACGAAATAAGAATTTATTAGTATCTATTACAGTGATTATAGATAGTTCGCCACCTTCTGCGTAATGATTTCTTATTTAACTTGCTCTATGAGTATCAATAATGAGGAGACTAAGTCGGAGAGTACTTCTAGGACCAAGTGGACTTACTGGCTGACTAAACTTGAATTTGTGAGAAATAAAAGCACCAAGAGGTTTAATCAGCCAATTGTGTCAAGTTTGGTTGGTCAGATTGGATTTTCCAGGCTTAATGGCTAATTTCCTTCAGTTATTCCAACACCATGATTGGGGATGGATGCAAGTGCCAAAATAACTTGGTTGAAGCCAAAGAAAAGCTGAAATGAAGTGATTTGAACTGATTAGGATGTTTTTACAGCTAGTGCAGTGCTCCTGACTACTTCACTGTGTGTTTATCACCTACAATTTACTATATATTTCTCTATTTCTGATCGTCATTGATTAAGAATCACAATGTTGGTTTCGGGATAAATCGAATACTTGAAGTGATAAGTTGAAATGGAGTAAGGTGAATAACTTGGGATATTTGATAGCTGGTAAAAAGCGACTATCCACTGTCTTGACTTCTATAGACTTGGAATATATCCTTACTACTGATAGACATAAGCAATATAACAACATATAAAAGCAGACATCAATACCACCATCAATAACAATACTTGTAGAAGGTATCAGTGAAAGAAGAGATGCTCAGTTGCTCAATAAAGACTGGTTATAGAGTACCGGTAGCAGACTTCTTGTCTGATCTATGTCCTAGTACCGGTACCCCAAACTAGGGATATATAGAACGACGTCTTCTGTAGACCAACCTGATCGACCTAAAACAGCTACACAATGCTGGCTCCCCCTTTACCTCCCTTGACCCCCACACGGCTTGGATATAGGGTAACCAAATTAGCGCGTAGGGTGCATTAGTGTGTACAGTTTGTTGAGTGTGCTATGAAGTCAATAAGAGGACTTGGCAAAGGGACTTGGCGAAGGAAGAATGTACAGGGAGTGGCAGAAATGCATAATTTAGAATGAGCAGGGCTTCGGGTGTGTATGGGTTATTTTTGACCCAATATTATCACTTTCAGAATTTGGGAAGAAACAGAACCGAGTAACATAGTCGTAGAGGCCATCTTTCGAAGGGGCCACTTGACTGTGGTGCATTAGTAGGTACCCAGTAGCTGAGTAGATGCGTTTTTCGGCTAATGTTCGGTTGGAATTTCGCTTTTGAGGTTGCCATCTCGGAAAGAGATAGAGGTAATACTAGAATACAACTATAGACATGAATATAGCATGTAGAGGTCAGAGGACTTTTGAAATGGATTACTAGACTCTTGAAGAGCCTCTCTACGTCTTTTCAAGTTCTTAGATATATTATTTCGCTCATTTTTGTGTGCATTAGGGTATCACCATAGTCATAACTAACTATAGTTGTATTTTCAGTTGACATTATAGTTGGCTTTTAGCTGACATGCTCCTCCCACCGAAGATATCACTCAATGTTATTCAATATACCACCAACAAAATCAGTAGGATAGAGTAATGTACGTGCACGCTCTAAGATACTACTTTCTTCCCACTTGTACATCTGACACCTTTTACTTACCCATGAGGTACTTGTACAAGTATGTCATTCTGTATGGCTGCGCTAATGAGTAGTGATGAGACTGTAATGACGCAAGAAAAGCTCAAATGAAGCATGAAAAGAGATAACATAGCTCATGTGGGCTATTGAAATGAAGTACATCTTTTCATGTTTTCCCTAGTATTTTAAAACTGATATTTTACTCTGCATGTAGGCCTACCGGTACTGTACAAGTATTAGGAAAGGCTGATAACTAAAGAAAAAAGATGAAAGAAACAAGGGAAAGAGCTCTATGACGTTATCAGAAGCTACCTTTACACAGATACAAACTCCTTATTGCCACAGAAGCTTTTTTTATGGCTTATTTCTCTTTTCTCTCAGCTCGTCATGGGGGATAACATGCAGGCGTGGTGATAACTCATTTAGTAGATGAATAAAAGTTGAAAAGAGTCGATACTAGATGACTCATACTTTCCAATAGCCATTAGTAGGTATTTACTGCACCCATTTGATGTCTTACTGGTGAATATTGCTACAATACCACATATCTCTCATCACACTGACTGACAAGAAGAGTGCAATGATGTAACTCGAAAAGTTGAAAGTAGGGAATCTAAGAGTGGTATGACTTTGTTTCTAACTGAGGCTATGCTATTGTTTATTCTTTAGTTGATTAGGATCCTCATTATTGAATATCTATCCATCATCTCACTTGGGAGAGGACCAAAAACTTGGGTGTAATGACAGGGACAAATCAAAGAATAAAACCTGAAATCAAGAAGAGAAAAAGTATCATCACGTTTAGCAGAGTAACATTGTGTGGTAGACTACTTCATCAGTAGATGATTTATATTGCTGTTAGTGTTACATTTCATGTATAGAACCAAGTATAGTTTCACTGACTACCTCACAACTCCACGAATACTTCTCAGAAATGCACGGAAACTCCACCATTCTCATCCCCTCCTCTCCCTGATCAAAACAACACACTTCATTACCTATTTAACACGTTTCAACAATCACCACTCCTCCCTTCTTCTCTGCGTCCTCCTCTTGCTTCAGATGCACAGTAGCAGACGTTTCAGGAACCATTTTATGGCCTCTTCGTCCAATCAGGAACCATGGCAGCGAGAACATTTCGTCAATACTCTCAAGTGATCTTCCAGACACTTCAGGTAAAAAGAACCAGGACCAAGCGAAACCCAAAAGAAGAACTCCAGCGAAGAAAAACATGGTTCCATGGTCAGTAATTCCCTCTCTCATGTACGGTAGAGCCTTTGAGTTTCCATACTGGTTTGCAAAGTGGAAAGTCATGATAATTCCAGAAGCTAGAGAACGGTGTCTGACGGTATAAATTTCAGCGTTGATCAAATACTGAATGGAGTTCCATCCTAGCGCCCATCCGCATCCTGATAAATAGATGGCGGCAATAGCAGCAGCTCCAGCGTGTTTTTGAGAAGGACTTCTTTCGACTCCTGTTTTGGCAGGAACAATAGCCAGGTAAATTCCTAGATAAAGCATGGAAACAAACTGAAGACAGATTCCAGTATATAGAGATCTTCGTCTTCCGATCGTATCGATCAGGAACAGGGCACAAGACAGCGCAGAAACCAGCTTGATTACGCCTAAAATGGCAGTATACATCATCTGGTCTGTCTTTGAAGGAATACCCAGCATTGAAAAGAACTTTGGAGAGTAAACAGTGACGGCATTAGCTCCAGACCATTGGCCTAGTAATTGGACCATGATTCCCAAAAACAATCTGTATCTGTTTGCCTTTGTAGATACTAATTCTTTGAAAAGAGAAAAAATGTTGGTGCCACTAAGAGCCTGTTTTTCTCGTTCAATCTGTTCCCTGACGTCCATAATTTCTCCTTGAACGTACAAATCGTTAATAGGCAAGTTTCTGATCTTTGACAATGTTTCCACCGCCTGTTCATCCTTCCCAATCTTCATCAACCATCGGGGACTTTCATACACAAAAAAGGACCCAATGAAAAGAAGACCAGCAAAAATAAACTGGATGGAAACAGGAACCACCCATTGGTTTCTGCTATCCTTGGCCATATGCATTGACGTGGAATAATTGGCAAAATACTCCAACATGACTCCCAAGTAGACAGATCCTGAAAAAATACAGGTGCATAATCCTCTCACATTTTTGGGAGCCACTTCAGCAAGATAAGTAGGACCGATAACGACCGATTGGCCGATTCCAAGACCAGCAATCAGTCGTCCAGCCAACATCTGACCCTGAGAGTAACTTGTGATTTCAATAATCACGCCAACCGTCCATAAAATGAGCATTTCTTGAAGAGATCTGATTCGGCCTATCTTGTCTTGAATCAACATGGCAATCATGGCTCCACCAACAGATCCAATCTGAACCATGGCGGTGATATTGGAGAGTTCATCAGCTTGTTGAGATTTCGACTTTGAGGGGTCTTTCAAAGCAAATCCACTTTCAAAAGAAGCCTGAGAAGTGATACCGGAAATCATACCTTCATCCAGTCCTCGAACAGATCCCAGACTTCCAAAGACGATAACTGCAAGCCATAAAGTCCAATTGAGAACCTGAGGCGGTTCATTTTTCATGTTTTTCCAGAACATTGCAAAAAATAGAGTGATGATTCTGTAGATGGCTCTTTACTAGCTATATATAAGTTCCGTTAGTGTCATAAGTGCAGAATGTTGGGGTAAGTCTTAGTTTATTGTCTATGCACTTTGACCAACTTCTCATGAGGTTTCTGGTGTTGTACATATCTCTACAGGTGTCTACAGGTGTCTACTTGTCTTCTCGTATCTCATCTCTTGTCTTCATATCACCCACTTGGCAACATGTTGTTCATCACTTGGCCTTCTTGTCTCTGACTTGGCTGTGACTTGGCATTGCTCGACGTCCGGAAGCTAGCTCAGACCCGTGTACTTTCGTCTCCCCGCACGGCTTGTAGCAGCCAGAGGAGGTATAGCTATAGGTGGGGAGGCAGGGGGACGAAAGTAGTACTCAATAAGTGGAAAAAAGATGGAAAAAAGTAAAGAGAAGATCAATTATGGAGTATCACGTGACTAAAAAGACATATAACACTTTTCTTTTCTTCTTTCTCTTGCATTTCTCTTGTTTGACGTCCTCATTCTACTCACCCTCCCTCTAGCGGAATAACATAGCAGCTAAACGCAACTAAAGATATCTAAGCTCAGCTAAAGTCCGCTAAACTTTAGTAAACCCCGCTAAAACTGCTATTTTCAGTCTAGACCCCGGATCAGCTTTTCCGAAGCACTGGCTAGAGGTATAAAGTCGATTTTACAACGTCAACCGACTTACAGAATGGAGGTAACAATGGTAAGAGAAGAAAGTGAATGAAACTACAAGTAGTATACTAAAATAATATACCAGAAGGTAGAGCTGCATACAGGTATTTCTCTGGCTGCCTCTGGGGACCCACTCTACCTCCACTAGTCTTCTAAAGTGAACGGCTCTTCTAAAACTTCGGAAAAATCAGGATGTCATTTTTCGACTTTTCTGCCCCCACTTCCCCTCAAAAACCTCATATCGGGCGGAAAAAGTGGAGAAGAGAACAATGCACCTTGTTGGCTGCCTGGAGAAGAGATAGGGTGGTTGCTAAACGTCTATAGAGAGGATGTTTGTTGTCTTATGTTGAGGACATAGAGTGGAGCAAAAGAGGAGAAAAAGAGAGATAAAAAGGTGGGTAAGCGCTCAACAGAGAGGGTGGGGTAGGAAGATCTTGTGAGTAAATTTTGGGGTGTTGAAACATCTTTTTGACCTCAATTGTGAGAAAACGTGTATGCCATCTATTCTGGAGCTGATACCCTCACTTTCAACGCCCAAAATTTGTTGTTCACCCCGATTCCGGCACCGTTGAAATCGCCTCGAGACGGGGAACACAATGGTCTAGTCCAATTCCCGCTAGCTCGTCTATCGGACAAATTAACTCCCCCCTCTTCGGCTTCTACATATCGTCATGCACTTCCCCACATCGGGTAAATGTGGATGCGTGGAATATGTGGACTGATGCACGGATATTACTCACGTGGGATAATATTGCACAAGGGGGGATTATGTAATTGATGACGGCGTAATTACGTAAGTTGTTGTTAATATTACAGTCATGACTCCTGTGTTTTGATAGTTACGAATAACAGGGCTTAGGGTTGGAATATCTTGTTTTGTGAGGGAGGAGAAGCAGAGGTACAGAGAAGGACTCTGAACATTGTCTTATTTCTCTCTGACTAAGAAAAGTTGGAAAAAAGTAGAGTATGATGCTGACGAGGTCTTTCAAGGTCTGTATTACGCAATTGACTATTTCCTTTACCCCTAATAGCAGGCTCTGTCGGGTGGTTTTCATTTAAGAGACATAATTTAGAGGTGGAGAGTGTCAGTTAAACCACAAATAAAACAGAAATGAAAATAGCGGACAGTCCTGTGAAAACTGCTTATGTACAGGTAATAGCCAAAGGTACATTGGAGAGACAAAATTTCCTTATGTCAACAGCTTAGAGACTGAAATATCTTGTTCATCAAAAGAAAGAAGCACAAAAGAAGTGTAAGAAAAGACATACAAGGAGTACTCGTACTTGTAAGGGCCATCTTTGTATTATACAGCTCTTTACTTTGTCGCTGGTCTGTTAACACTGTTGATAAACTGCTCTGTCGTTATACTTATTCCAAAGTACCGGTAGGGGATAAGCATGAATACGTTATTATACAGCTATGAGCTCACATCTAACAGCTTCTTTTTGCCATAAAGAGGGTATTCTTCTGCTTCTCTCTCCCTTCTACCTGGTAGCCTAAATTGTATAATCAACAACTTGTGGTAGGTGCTGGTATCCATTACTGCTCTGTAGACATCATGACCGTAAGATAGAAACAGTAACAAGGGATACCAGCAGAAGTAAGAGGTGGTCAAGAGCACTATACACTCTGGTGAAACGTTTTCAGGGCTTCATCTTACTTCATTCAACTTTTCTTTGCCTATAATCGAGTTATTCATACATGCGCATCTTATCTTTCCTCTAGGTAGCTGATAGAACAGGGAGAAATACATGATCAAAAGTTATTTGTGATACTAAAAATTCAATATAGACCTACTAGTAGCTATCAAGTACATTAAAGGCCTCTTATTGATTTTCATTTCAGCTTTTATTCTTTGATTTATCTGATTTGTGGCTTCTGTCGCTCCTGGATGATGCTTACTAAACAGAGATAAATACTACTGATATATACATCAGTGACATGGATGAGCTGCAAAAACCTGCTACAAATAGTAGACATTCAGGTTGTCATTGGCAACTATCTAAGAGATCATGGGCGTCCTTACATCACTCTCTATCTTCTTGACTGAAGTTAACAGATGGTCTAAGAAGAACAAGAGTTGATCTAAAAGACACCATTAGAGAGATAATAACTATACCATTCGAGTCAGAAACTCCAGGATAACATCTTGGTGCCCTTAACTCTACTGAATTGAATTTAAATTCACCATTCAACAACGTCAGCTATTTACAATGTACATTTATTATTACAAGAGCATCAAATGAACTTCTGAGTAGTATGAGGGAGCTACTGTACACTGTATGTATCATGGTAGTGGAATATCACATACTAGGTACTTGTACTCCAAGCCACTCTATCTCAAGACCCTGTTTAAGCCTCAATATTACCATCTACACTGTTCTTACTGCACCAGCCCCCTCATAATGTTTAGCCAATCACTCAAACGCGATAACAACTAATATATTACCATCCTGTAAGATACCCAAGCCCGCCAGCCAATCACATCGCACTCTAAGATCACTATATTATCACCACCCTCCCAGATATTAAGTGTTTTCCACTTTCCACATTTACTTTACAGTCTCCCCTGTCCCCGCATGACCTAAGGATTACCATCACAACACAAATAAAACATGCAGAAAACATCAAATCCTAGCTTATATGGTACCAAAAGAACACCCTCGTTCTCCTGAATGCAATGGTACTCTCAGAATTATCATAGCACCCCAACCCACCGAGATACAAGCAAATCACATCTGCACCGAAAATACCACCTCCTCCCCACTCCTGCACTCCACACAACTCCCACCACATCTTCAACCACACAATTATTACACCTTTGTCACCTCTCATATCTCAAATAACCACATTCATATTTTCCCCAAATAGAGTTACCCCTGAGTCTTACTACAGTATACCACTTTTACCGCCAAAAACATCTCCACTCTCAAAAGAACGCTCCCCTCATCTTCTTCGTCACGTGACCACCATCCCCAAACCCACCTTCCACCTCCCCTAACCCCCATTTCCCTCCTAACCCTCCCACCTCCCCTAACCCACATCTCCGATCCTCCGAGTGCATATGCACGTGCGGGACCGGACATGACATATGTAAGATAGATGGCTACAATAACTGAAGTGAAGGGTTCCTCAATGTGCTCCCCTAGCCCCATTATACCCCTACCCCTACCCTTTTTTTAAATTCTTAAGATATCTACCCCACCCTCCCGGCTTAGTCAGCAACCGAACTTTTGCCGGACGAACTTTCCCAGTCATTTGG
The DNA here is from genome assembly GCA_900519025.1 of Yarrowia porcina. Classification (NCBI taxonomy): domain Eukaryota; kingdom Fungi; phylum Ascomycota; class Dipodascomycetes; order Dipodascales; genus Yarrowia; species Yarrowia porcina. The sequence continues at coordinate 744,474 of ULGT01000005.1, forward strand.
TGCGGCTTTTTTCGGGTTCAGAATACGGGCTCCGGGCCGTTCCGGTGAGGGGTAGGAAATGTGAGAAAAGCTGAGTAAGCGGGTTAGGGCCTGGGTAAGGATACTGGCGAGATGCCCGCGGTTAGGGGAGTCACGTGATGTATTTTCCCCCCCAATCAACCGGCAATTGCCCAAGTTATATTTGGTCACGCGAAGCCTGAGACCCGAGTCGTGTGAACCCGTAAAGTTTAATATGAGTGAAAAAATAAATTTTCTGAAAAATAGCCGAACAAAGAATGAGAGGAATGAGGAAAATTGGAAAAAAGAGATAAGATGGAAGTGGATATTTTACGCGTCAAAGGAAAGGTAATAAAATTAAAAAATTACTAAATAAAATACGTGGATTATTGGTGATACAGTACTGTACAGGTGTTTTCTACAGGCTCGCTTTTCTTTCTAAATCGTTAGTATGTACATGCATCTATCTAAGGGCCGAGGCACTTTCCGTGCTCGGGAATGCTTTTGGGTGCTTTTGGTGCTATGCTTTTGGGGGGTGGGAAGTGAGTTGGGTGAGTCAACTTGACAGGTATGCAAGAGTGGTAAAGAGGGAAGAGGGACAGTCAGAGTGTCTTTGGACAGGTGACATAACCAGTGTAATTTCGCCAGGGTAGTATCGTGTATCTCGCCAGTGTCTCTCAGTGTAGTCCCGTGTATCTCATGTGTCTCGCTTAAGAAAGGGACACAGACTCCCGGGCGAAAACGTCCGAGTTGGCCACCTTCTGGAGCACACCCTCGAAACCAGCCTTGCCCTTGATGGCGTTCTGGCCAAACCGCTCGACCGTCCAGTCCTCAATCTTGTTGCAGATTCGCTTCCACGACGCAAACGCGGTGATCTGGGCCTCCTGGTCAAACACGGTTTTGCCCTGGGGGTTCTCGGGGTCCGGCGAGTAGGTGCAGGTCTCAAACACAAGCAGCAGGTTGTTCATGGTCATGTTTGTGGACCGCATGACCACGGTTCGGGCCTTGGGGTCGACCTCGGACACCTCCCGCACATACGACACCTCCTGGCCGCCCACGAGAGCCAGCAGCCACTTGGGGATGGACTGCTTGCACGTGATGAGTCGTTCTGTGCGCAAAACGCCCGACTTGGGGTCCACTTCTCTTCGAAGCACGTCCACGGCAATCACGTGGGTAGAGACCTCGTTGGGGTACTTTTTCCAGTTGGCGATGGACACCTGTTCCCACGAGTAGTTGAAGAAATGTCTGGAGTCGAAAAACTTCATTTTTTTTAGCTGGGTGGTAAGAACTGGTTGTGGTGACCGTTTGTAGGCCGGGGGAGGTCTGCTCTATATACTGGGAGAAGAGCTCAAAGTTTAAAATGAGAAGAGAGAAATTTGACAAAACCAAAAGGAAAAAAAAGTGGCAATTAGGGTTACCAGAATGTTATAACCAGAGTCATAAGACGAGGATATCAAATTTCGGCATTCTGATTGGGTGGATGAAAGGCGATTTTGACCTTGTAGATCGACTCAGAATGGCTGAATTACTAAGCAACATTTTTCTCGCCCATTTTCAACCATTCCTTTATCACTTTTCAATCTCCTTCCTGCTCTTGCTCCCAACCTCGGCTTCCTGATAATAGTCATTCGGTGCATGCAAAACGCATTCTCCCAAGTTATCTGGGTAAGAAGTGAGACAAGGTGGAAGACAAGTTTTGAGGTTCCAGCACTTTCCAGAGAGCGAATAAAGTGGTAAAGCCGTCAAATAACTACTCAGAGGGGTCTAGAAACTGTTATCATTTATTGTGTTTTTTTTTCCCAATTTTTTCTGTCCAAAATTCTCATTTTTCCCTCTCCAAAATCTCTTCTTCACCATCCTCTTCTTTCCTCCCTTTCCCGCCTCAACTCAATTGCCTCCAGCCTTTTAACGGTCGTAGGTTTAGTCTGTTCATGTGAACGGATGGATGGAGACGACGAAAGTGAATATGATAACGCCTTGAAACAGAAGATCAAACAGCTCGATGGAGTGAAACTGACCAATGTAGAAGACCGATATGGATTGATTCAGGTGACAGACTCAATGAGTACCATATCGAATTGAGACTTGTCAGAAGAGTATATTGTTTTTTTTTTTTTATTCTTAAGATGCATTATTTGTAGCCCAACTGACGTCTCAAGGCCAAGAAATAACGTATAGTCCCAAGCCACTAAACGACTCTATCTCCGTAAACAAGAAGAACAACCACAACTAAAAGTGCAATAATGTGCCGTTTTTCTCTAAAAAGCTCCAAATTTCACCCTACCGTCTCTCCCCTTACCCTCCCCCTACTCTGTCTCACAAATTTTCATCTTGTCTTACTTCACCATCTCCACAAATGTCCACTTCTGTCTCCTCCGATACACTTCGTCTCTACATGGATAAAGTGTGATTGCTGGATCGGCAGGCGGAGCTAGACTTGAGTCATGTGCTAAAAAAAGGAGAATGACAAATAAAGAAGGGTTGGAGATATATCCGGATTATGTAAGCAGGTTGAGGAGAACGTCATATGCCACTCTGAACGACAAACATGATGGTAGAGTTGACTCACGAATATGAGGTGTTTCCTACAGAGCGGAATAAATCAGATACAGAGACGAGAAGTACACCGTTGGAATCGCTAGATTGAGGGGATTACAACTGTGGTCTTGGAATAGAAATCGGACCAGAAACGGTCTAGTTAGGGTGACTCAAACAACCTACGTTATATTTCTCCGTAACACTTCAACTCTCCCCTTTACTCTTAGTAAGCCGCCTGAGAAATATATCTTCGCCCTTTCGTCTCCAATCTTTACCCCTATTCCCTTCTCCCTTTTTCTCCTCCCTTCGATGACGTCATGATCGACACTTTTTCTGCAGTCAACGTCAAAGTGCGTCCAATCGAGCAACTCGTATCGGAGCAAACAGAGTTGCGATAGCCGTTATCGAGGTGAGGCGGGGGACGTGACCGTGTCTGATCGGATCGATTGGTTTAAGATATGTGAAGCAATACAGGAAGTGATGATCTGGTGATGTAGAGGGGTAGACACTCTCAGGAGGATGTTGATCAGGAATAATTTGCTCATATTGGAGTTTGTAATGGTCATGGGGTGGGCGATCAATTGCTCCGGTGTGACATATGGTCTGGTTCATGGGTTGTTCATTAGATTGCATGTACGAATTTTTTGAGAAAACTACAAGGACAGAATCGTAGATGTACTGGGGATTAGATGACTGCTACTTCAAATACCTGATTTGGAAGTTTCTGGAAAGTGTTAGAAGTCATGAATTGCTGTGATCTAACATAGTCCGTACACTTGTAGTACATAGATAAGCGTGAATGGGTAGATCACTTGATACTCTAAGAACAATATAGATAGCATAGAAGATGAAGATCAGGACATCCAAGAAGATCAGTATATAAAACACACACTCGAATTGGATCAGTTCTCTGAATTTCAATTCTCCTAGCCTCTTTCCACCTCTCACTTCTTTAGTTGGTGCATATTCTATATCGGATACAACGATGAGTGGTACTGTAGGCCTTAATATTGGTTATATGGAGGAAAAAGCTTATAATCGGAGTCAGTAGCTCTCTAGGAGCAGAACGGTACCTCTATCAACGTTCTACCTTATAATTACTTCGCCTATAGATGGCTCATCAATGTACTCTCTCTCAGCAGCACATGGTCACCTTAATCCCGTATATATTCGTAAATGTGTACCAACAGTACAGTACCGGTAGTCTCAAACTACTCTCCATTGCTGAAATGACCCCATTGCCAATTCTTCAGCCCTAATATCAACTTTTATTCAGCCAGTTCTCTCCTCCCATATTTGCACAGTATGGCACGAGAATGAAACATTCAATTATCGAGACATAGATACTTCAATTGATAAGGAGAAGCATTAAAAAATAGCTTCTGTAGCTGCAATAGTGTTTCTCCCAAGTTCCCATCACTTCTTTCTTTCAATTCCATCTTTTATTCCTCTCATACAGTTCTCTCGCAAACATACCACGGCAGACCCCCATAATATTGCACTAGTTACAGTACTAGAGGCCCCCAAAGTGGGCAAATGACGCTCTCTCGGAGCTGGTAAGTCCATACCAAAACTTCTCCTCTCTTCAATCAACTTATTTCTTTCAATGCTCTCAGTTCTCTACAAGCAGTATAACACCGTTACCAATAACCACCTATAACAACCCCAAAGTACCCGAAAAAGCTACAAGAAGTTATAGAATGCCATTATGTCTACTCTATAAGCACTACTTGTATCATATAGAGTCTTTTGTGTAGTATTCTCATCAGTTATCGCCTTCATACTATCTTGCCTTTACCCTATCGGTACCAAAGCAGATAACGCAGCTATAGAAGCCCGATGAGCTTTGAAAGTGAGTCAAAACGACCTATTAGCACTCAGAAAGTTTACATCTAAACTTCTCCTTTCATGTTTCAACTTTTTTCTCTCAATACAGTGATATCTCCACATGTATTACTACCCATCCGTACAACCACCTACAACACCTCTCGAAACACCTGAAATAGCCACAAGAAGCTACAAATTGCCTCCACAGCATCATATAGGCCTTTTCTAATAAAAGCATCATTTCCTAATCAATACATTCCATCATTATACCACCTGGTGCCGTTAACATACTATAACATGTTATACCATGACTGACGAACATCATATCACACCAATAGAAGTCCCAAGAGCTCAGAAAGTGAGCCAAAGCGACTAAATGACGTCCGAATAGGTCACTTCTGAGCATCTGTTCTCTTCTTTCAACTTATTTCTCCCAATATTGTAACATCTCTACGTGTAGTATTACTCATCCATACCACCCCCTCAAACAGACCTACAAAACATGAAGTAGCTACCGAAAGTTGTCCAGACCTACTTCATCACTTTCAAAGGATTACTTTTATACTTCTTATGGCATATCCTTTATTATTTATGTTCTTTTTAGCTCTATATTCTTCCTCATGTACTGCCTAAAGATCGTAAATGGTTCCTCTTCGGACAACTCGGCTACGCCTCGCTGTCTTACGCTCGGCTGTGGCTATCCGCTCACAATATACCCATCCTCCAACAAATACCCATTCTTCTTAACCAACTCCTCCATCGTCTGAGGATAATCCCGATAATTCTCATAACAATACTTGATCTCAGTCACGCCTCGAACTATACATAAAACTCTGACTGTATGAATTTCGAGTTCGGCGTACATTAGTCCAGCGATTACTCTTGAAGTTTCCAAGGAAGGAGCTCCACTAGGTCCTCCACCAGAAGCTTTATGTAGGAGAAAATTCATTTTTCGAAGAAAATCATTCATCCGCAACAATCTGGCTCCTGGAGTGTTTTTAAACAGCGGAATATTATCTCTCGGTGAGTTGTCGATCGTCTGTTTGAATCTGACCATCAGAAGAAGCATTTCTTGAGCGTCAGATACTTGTTTCATGGCTTCTAGCAGTTGAAAGAGGGATTCGTTGTGCTTGAGATGAAGATCCATAAGTTCTTTCGCTTCACGGACGAAGATGTCAATAGACCCGGGGAGAGAGTAAGGGAGGGGGGTTGACATGGCGGTAGCAACTTTGATAGCGGTTCTGATGTAGTAATGAGTGGTTTAGATGTGATTATAGAGAGGGCCCAAACAGACTATAAACAAAACAATAAGGTGGAGTGGAACTAAGGTAAAGAGTGAGGAGTTGAGAAGTTTGGAGGTAAGAAGGTATATTTCCTTTCGATGACATATTTATTATTGTAGAGTGATTGCAATGTGTGTGGTTCTCAGGGTGTAGTTTTAGACCCATCCTAGAAGTAGTGTGGGGGTGATAGTTAACGAAGAAAAGTTATATTTAGGTAGAATAAGAAGTCCAGGACATTTAGTACTTACCAAAAGCTCTTTTGGCAGCTTTCCCTAGTCACCAAAGGTATATTAGAGCTGGGGTATCTCCATATGTCAGCACTGTTGGTTGGTGGGTATAACCTGGGTTTTAAAAAACTCTTTTAACAGAGAATGAAAGCGCACAAGAAGTGTCATGAGAGACTCATAACATTGATCAGACCTATATTGTGTTATTTGCCTCTCCAGATTGTGACTGACCACTTTTTTCAGTGTATATATCCTCTCTGTTGGGTTACCCCATGGGTCCAATGACGGCAAACGGAAGGGAAAATCGATTTCGTAACTAATGAATTATGAAAAGGATTGAAAGAAGTTTCCCAAGACATTTTTAATGGCCTGAATTATGTGGCAGTCTACTTTCTGTTGTCATTTAGCTGTTATTTCTCTATTCTGAAAGCATCATAGGTGGGAACAGAGTAATGGTCTGGTGAATATCAACTTAAAGAGAACTATTAGGCCAAATGAAGAAATATGAGAGTCTGGCGAAGAAGTGTGTACAGTATGTAGCTGGCAACTTCTGGATACCACTGGCGTATAGCAACGTCATATTTCATACTGTTCTGATACCCGAGTATTTAGAGAAAAAAACATTTTTTTTGAATTTGGGATAAGTAGTTGAGTTAGCCTATAAAAGCTGAAATGAGGTAGGAAGAGAAGTCTTAGTAGCTCTCTAGACTGACTGAGTGCCATAGACTTCTTTTAATTGCATCTCAGATCTATTGCAGCTACGTATAACTCACTTCTTTGAGCATCATAGTTGGACAAGAGACTCAGACCTTAGAGGAACAAGAATAAATGACGAAAAAAGCTGAAAGTAATGGGGGTAAGAAGCTGATGAACTTTATGAGAGCTCGAAATGTCTAAATAACTACTTTTTACTGTTTACGGAGGTTGTTATCACTAAATTTGTCTCTTTCTGTCAGATCGTGGATGGAAAGACAAAACTAGACGTTTAGATAAGTTGAATAATGGAGGAGAAAAGATGGTAATGAAGTAAGAGAAGGTACAATTGACAACAATATAGATTCAGCTATTCATTTTACAACTTTCTGCTACTGCCGAAGATATATTAGTGCTACAGAACAACTTCCAATACATACTGGTACCGCACTGCACAACTTATCAACAATCTCAAAGACCCCTGCGGGAGCTACAAGTACAAGTACTCTGTATTTTAATACCATGTCTTGAAGGTACTTCCCTTCTTCATGCATTTCCTATTATTCGCTCTCTTTTGCTCTGTTATATTCAAACCTGAGAGAATACATTGGAAGGTCAAGCTGTGAATCTGAGACAGGAGTAAGATGAAGAAAAGTGGAAGTAAGACAAAAAAAGTACTGAATACCGAATTTTGAATGGCTATGAAGTAGTGTCGCATGTAGTGTCTCATAAGTCCTCCTTCTTCACCTCCCCTAAGAGTGATGTATGACAGGAGTTCAGTTCCATAATACTTACAGATAATTGTGAATGTGACATCTTAATATACCAGCAGCAGAGAAAAGTAGTTTCTAACACTCTAAAGTCCACTCAAAACGCCACTGGCAACTTTCTCTACTTCATTTCAACTTATGTCTGTCATTTATCGGAGTATCTGTACTTATACATTTTGTCTCTCAACCTTGCTTACAAATCAGAGAGGAATACTGTAAAAAGTCATCTCAGTGACCACAAAGAGTGAACAGGTATCTTTTGTTTGCCTTCAAAAACATCATGGGCTTCTTGTAGTACTTCATTTCAACTTTGTAACGTCTTTTTATCGAGTTATACCAGCCCATGCCATTCACTAGATCTATGGTTTTCACAGAGAAGACATAAAAGTAGAAGAAATACATTAGAAGTACAATAAAAGCGGACCAGGTGTAAATCACCAGGCAAATAAATACTGTAGGTCTCTTTTATTCCTTAATGTATACTTTTATTGGTCAATGAATCGGCTTAGTAATACACATGATGCTTGTATATTGACAGAGCTGGTGGAAGTGTGAGAAAAGCAGTTAAAAGAGACACAAAGCTGAGTTTTCTCATATAGCAGCTATTATAGACCTTGAAAGCATTTCATCTTACTTCATTTCAACTTTTATACCTCGATATATCGAATTATCCCTGCTTCTACATTTCGTCTCCTGGTGGTTCTGCAAGAGGTAACTCAGCCAGAAAATAGACTAGAGATCAGAGTAAGTTACTGGTTACCTAGCAGTATCTGTTGTTACTGTCATCTTCCACTTTGTATGCTCATGTTCAGCTTTTTTCGTGCTATTTCTGAACTCTCAGGACTCATGGTTTCCCTTCAAGAAGCTTGCAGATTCCAGTAACTGTAGCATTGATATGTGGTAAATACAGATAACACTAAACAATAGCATGCTGAGAGCTCTAAGGAACCACATTATGGTATTATTCTACTTCTGTTCAACTTTTCTACGTCGTTTTTCTTAGATATCCTTACGACTGCATTTTGTCGTTTTATATCTGCACTGACAGAAACGAGAATAACGCTGAAGATTACTTCAGTGTGATAACAAGAGCTGCCAATACGTTTACTAGTATCTTGAAAGAACATTATGAGCCTTTTTATTTTCCTCTTTTGAGCTTTTACACCACTAATTACCGACGTCAACCTGTACAGGATTCTATTTGTCTCGACCTAGTACCTACGAAGAAAGCGTAAATGTGGCTGTAGAATGTAATAAATAACACCAAGAGACAAATACCACACAATGAAGGCTACATTGTCACTACAAGAGTTTTATATTACTTCACCTTTAGCTCCGTTCATAGTTAGTCGAATTCTTCTAAAGGCTGAGTTCAGACCTTCAACCCTAGATGCTAGCAGAAGAGATACACACGAGAAATTAGCATCACCAACACCCATAAATGACCTATTGGGTAGTAGAGGCTACTGCAAATCTACCTAGTCTTTTATCTCTCTTCATTACATCTTTTTTCCACTGAATAGCCAACTTCTTTCAAAGCCTGGTTTTATCTCAAACATTTATTCTCATAGAACTGGATGGAAGTGAGCAATATAGTGGCCTAGGAACATTCAGATGTTTACAGAAGAGTTGTATGGGCTGTGAAAAACGCATTTAAAAGTTTTTATCTTTTCGTTTCATCTTTTTTCTCTACTATACGAGATATACCAAGCAGGTACTTTATGCCCTCCCCAAGGTGACCTCAGAACAGATGAGAATGTAACATAAAAACATACTCACGGCAACAAATAGTAGTCAGTCGTGAACAATGTGCCTGGAAAAGTGTCCTAATCACTTCTATTTACTTATATTCATCTTTTTCTCTTCATTATTCAAGTTATCCCTACGCCGTCATGTTGTCTCTCAATCAATGCTGAGAGAGAGGGAGTTACTGGTATAAATATACGGTAGCTAAATCACTCGCTGGAGACATAACTGAGCTGCCAAGTACATACAGATTTCTATTGTTATAGCTTCAGGCCACTTTTTGTACTTCCAAACTTCTTTTATCTTTCAACTTACCAGTATCAGCTTACCGGAACCACTGATTCTATGAGCACATAGGACAGAGGTATAGGTAGTGGAAATCAATATGGACACCCAGAGTAAGTCTCAGGCATAAGAACAATTATTATTGAATGTCTCAAACGTCTTTCCTCAGCTACCCTCTGCTTTTGTTTGTTGTTTAGTCAACTTGGTTGTGCTGAGTTGCATGTCCTTCCCAGAGATAGTGTCATATTCGAGATATACACGGCATTTGAAGTCCAGTAACTATACGAAGTGGCCAGAATTGTTTAAAGAGTTATTGAAAATGCTATGAGTCTCTTATTATAACTATTTTCAGCTTTTTTCCATCAATTTAGCTAATTTTGCTGGGCGTTGATTTTGCCTAAATCGGCAATGCTTACAAAACAGTGAAGTACAAGAGTAATACAAACTAGCGACAGGAAGAAGTAGTTTCCTATCTACTTGAAGTAGTAAAGACTGCTGTGAAGTTCTTGTTCTTCTTTATTTCAGCTTTTTCTCTTCAGTTTGAGGAGCTGTACCAATCGTGATCATGGTCTCTCATTTAGGAGACTTACAAATCGAGATAAGTACTGAAAAACATGTAAAAGATCACGAGAAGTTCTAAGATACGTAATAGTAGCTATCAAGTTTATTCCAGGTCAACTATTCTTCTTGGTTACAACTTTTGTCTTTCGTTTTCAGTTTTCATCAGCTCATTATATTTCCCTTTCACTGTTGCTTATAGAAGTAAGGCAACTGCAGCAGAAATGAAGTGAGAACATCCAAAACTTGTCTATAACACAGAGTGAGCAGCAATATATATACTGGGCTTAATATTCTACTTTATTTCATCTTATTGTTAGTGGGTTTATCAACCTGTCCAACATTACGTCTCTCTATCTGCGATACCCACAGTATAGAAAATGCTGAGGCAGCACTTTAGAGACACAAGCAATAAGCAACTGCATGCTAATAGACATTCTATTCTTTATGGTTTTATTCTCCAGCCTCATTTCAACTTTTCTCTATCGTTCATACGAGTTTTACTTTTTTCTGGTTTTGGGCTCTCATGCTATGTAGCTTTCATCTAAGAGAAATACAGTAATAATCTTACCAAAGACACCAAAAGGGACTTTGTTGTTAGCAGATAGTCTTATTGAGTATCAATAGCAACTCCTTTCCACTATCTCTAGCATTATTACTTGAAATGATCAAGTTATTCCTGCTCATTATACTCCATCCCCAACCATGCTGACGTAAAGGAAGTTAATATAGATGTCTCGTACGTTTTAACTGCACTGTTTGATAGAATATCACACGCTGAATCACTTAGTCAAATTATCTTTTCTCATTTCAACTTTTATTTGCCATTCTATCAACTCCCACTGGGTACAAATCATGATATCATGACCTGCTAACAGAACAGCGATTCACGAGTCTTTAATAAGTAATAGAGTAGTAAGAGATGGCTAATTTTGTTCGTTTAGTAGCAATAAACACTGGGAGCATTTTCTTCTTATTCATTTCAGCTTTTTCTCGTCCGGTATTCAAGTTCTACCAATAGTGATTCTTCTGTCATTAGTGATGCTTACATAAGAGAGAGTAGCACCGTTGTAATTCATACCAGAGATTGGAATACTCTGTCAAGTGCTACCAATAGCTATCAAATCTATCACCAACTACTTATTAGTCTTCGTTTCAGCTTTTGTACTTCAATTTTATAAGTTGTTCTTACCCCCGTTTTCATCCCTGTTAGCGATGCATACAGAAAAGAGGATATTGGATAGAACAGTTCATAAACTGCGAGTATAAGTAGTCCATGGTGTATTATGAGACATGGAAATGTTGAAATACCCATTTTTCAGCATCTGATCAGCTTTTTTATGTCAATACACCAACTTTCACCAATGACTTATTTCTACTGTCAGCCAGTGCTGCTCTCAGAACAGGAATATATAGTTATTAAGCTGCCAGAGACATCCAGAAGTGAATGAATACCAATTAGATGCCACAAAAGATATCACAGGCGCTTTGTTGTACTTATTTTCATCTTTTAGATGTCAATTTATCGAGCTATTCCTACGCCTACATTTTGACTCTCCACAGATGTTGCTCATAGCCAGTGGGAATAGTATTGAAGGGTGACGACAGCGTGGAAATCAGTGTACTGACCACTTTGAGTATGGAATAGCAGTGTGAGACCGTTCCTGTAACTACACATAACTTATCTTTGTTATTTATCAAGCTACTTCTGCCTCGAGATGGGCTCGCTATGTTGACTCCACAGGAGAGAAAAATTGGGAACATTAGAAGAATGTTCTTATCAAGATAAGTGAAGTTGTCCATATCTTGCTTACAGTGGTATGAAGCTTGTTTCCAGCTTCTACTTGTTAATTCTCTAGAATATGGCTGATATCCTGATATACCTGTCCGTTCCCCCGTTGTGAAGATCCAGACCAATACAACAGAGGGTTTGTTACACCAAGAGCATATTTGAGCTAGAAGAAGAGCTCTATAGTGTAACTGAAGCGGCTCATGATACCACATTGAACTTTTTGATATCCCTGATAGCTTTTCTTGGTCAGTATTTCTGCTATCAAGGCAGCTCATCTGCAGTGCTAATGTTATATGCTCCCGGAATAGAGGTAAATGTGGGAGTAGTTTATTCTGACGACAACCAAAAGTGGAGTGTAGCAGTAGTAGAGATATATTGAAGCGTCTTGATTCTGATATGTCTACTTAATCGTTATTTCATTGACTTGCACCTATGCCCTCTTACGACATCTCTAGGTAGCTCCCAGAATAGGGACAAATACAAGTGGCAGTGTATATTAGAGACTCAAAAGGTACTTAGTTGTAATCTGTCAACTATAAGAAATGATATCGTCTTCTTTTCTTACATCATTTCAGCTTTTCTTCATCGTTTATTCGCGTCATTCCTTCACCTCCATCTTGCCTCCGTCATGGGGAGATACAAACAAGAATAAAACCATACCAAAATGTAACAGTGACAACAACAAGTGCCCCAGTGCTTACTAGTAGCTGTAAAAAGCACTTTTGAACTATTTCTGCTCTTTTTTCCAACTTTCCTCTATCAATCTATCGAGTTATACCTGTCCACATCTTTTGTATTTTCAGCTGTCACCTACAAAGCCGTGGTATTGTAGCAGAAATGTATACCTAAGACACTTAAAGAAGTGATACTTAGCATAATGTGAGCTAGAAAAACAGTCTTGGACCACTATCCTACTTCATTGCTACCTTTTCTACTAGTTAATCGGGCTCTCTTGATGCCAGGTTTCGTTCTGTAACTCTCAGAATAGATAAATACATTAGAAATACATACCAAGGAATCCAGTAAGACATATTATGGTTATATATGAGCCATCTAGATGCTTCTTTTCTCTTATATCACTCTATTTCAGCTTTTATTCGTTGATTATTCTACGTATTCCCCTCAATCATGGATGTCACAGAACAGAGCACAACTTAGGTTACTTGTAGGGACAACCTGATGGTGTCACATGCTTTTGGGTTGAAGTGAAACGTATACAGCTCGTTATCTCTCTTACAGTAGTAGAGATCTTACTCCTCTCAATTACTCGATTTGTATTAACAGTTATTTTGGTACATGATATGCTATTCTTCAGACAAGAGGTAAATGTAGCAGTACGAGTACTGTACAGTAATACATATTTGCAGCACCCAATACTTGTAGTACGTGTACTCTGCCCTACACTATGGGACAAGAGAATGGCTTCTGCAGCTCTTTCTACTTCTATTTCTATTTATTTCGCTCAATATTCGTGTTATCCCCATGTCAGCATATTGTCTCGCAACCAATGATAAGAGAAGTGATATATCTAGTTGCAAAAGCTACTAGCAATTGCTATAAGTCGTCAATCGTATAGAATCAGATGATGAGATGCTGTTGGCACTTTATCATACTTCATTTGATCTTAAAATAGCGGGCTATGACGTGTCTGATATTTGTCTCTTCATCTCAACTTGTCAGCAGAAGATATGTGGTAGAACCCAATAAAAGTTGCAGCGAGAGGTGCTAGTAGGACTACGGGGGGCTTTAAATGATCTGACGAGCTTTTTGTCTTACTGTATAACTTTCTATTTTCAATTCATAGATTCATACCAATCTGGGATTGATATCACTCATATTGATATGGAAGTGGTACTAAAAAGTTGAAGAAAGACGAGTAAAGCTGAGGATTCTCACCAGTAGATTGTTTCTTAGATAGACATAGCTTATGTACCTACAATGTATATATTAGCAGTTATGAAGTGATATTACAAATCTTCGAAATACACCCTCGACTATAGAATCAGTAAAGAAGATGATTAAAAGTTGGAAAGAAGCCCCAATAGTCGACGGATCTGATAAAAGTACAGCAGTAGACCTCACGATAGCTTCTTATCTATGTAATTCCCTTAATATCTCGTTATATTCCTCCTCTTTGTTTTAACATGATTTACTGGCAAACATGAAACCGCACTTATACCTGCAAGATGCTAGAAAGTAGCGGTAAAAGCTTCATAGATACAAATAATGCTCCTTGAATGATCTTATAGTCTTCTACGCTTACTTTGACCAACTTATCTGCCAAGCCTCGAATACCATTCTACATAGAAGTGACTTGAGAAGACGTAAAAAAGTTGAAAGGAGATAAAAAGACTGCTTTAGATGAAAGAAAACAGCTTCATGAAGCTATCAACAGCCTTACCTCATCTCTATAAAGGTATTTCACGTCATAATCCAACTATTCCTCTTTCTGACTAAGCACTGGTTGGAGACACGACATTCACCAGGAAAAAAGTGGAAAAAGATACTGCTGCTGACACCAAAAGAGAATTGCAGCACCCAGGATTCTCGTATGGTCTCCCACTACAATACTAACTGGGCTCTCTGGTGCTTGACTATGGCTGATCGGACGGGAAGCCGTATTTTCACCAGGATATGGCCGCAACTGGAAGAAAAAGTGGATGAATGTATAAAGCGAGTTAATGGGGTGATCTAGCCGGTCAAAATAGCGGTTTTGTTATGTCTCCTAGGACCAGATCTTTTATTTTGATGATCAGTAGACGCTTATAGGTAGATGTCTTCATAATCTCACAATTTACGATAGAATAAATTACCTGACAGCTACATGTAATGAGGATACCCACTATATAAGCCAACTAAACGTTCTAAATAAAAATCTCACTTTTTCTCCGCTCTTATATGTCAAAAAATCGATTCAGCCAGGCTCTTAAAATCGCCTCTCATCCCAAGCATTGCAGAAGACGGATAAACAATAGTATTGCATGCCAGGAATAAGAAGAACTAGTCCATAACTCACTAATGGCTTTAGGAAACATCGTGGTCTTCTCATTCACTCATCTTCAGGCTTTCATTCTTCGATTATCCAATTATAACAGGTCATCACGTTTTACTTGTACTTTCCATCCACGCAGCTCACAGAACAATGAAAATGTAGCGTAAGCAACAAGATCAAGAGATATATGGCACACTTGTATCGAGTGCTTCTTACTCCACTTCATTGGTGACCAAATCAGACCGACTACAAGGCCGATCTACGTTTGTCTTCAGTTATCACATAACGAAGTACCAAAGGAACGCTCTTGCGAACTTGTTCTCAAGATCTGTAGACAACTATAGACATTAAACCCAACAGAAAAACAATCATACCAGTGCTACAAGATCAAATAAGTAAGGTATCCAATTAGCTAATATATCTGCACTTTTCGTGCGGCAGCCCTTCCGGGTTCCATCGAAAGACTGCTATCTAGAAGGGAGAGATGAGAGTAGAGTATCCCATATCTCCATCAATGAATAAGTGACAATCACCATAGTGAAGTGAGTCACATACAATTATCCCATACCGGTAACCCCAGTTTATGTATCGTGACAAATACATGACCTAACAGTCACGTACTGCCTCTCAAATCTTGCCACAACTGCCTTCCATGACAAACACATGGCCTAACGGTCACGTGCTGTCTTTGCTCCTGTCTTGTCGCACGCATGACTGCGTTCCAATGACAAACACATGACCTAACGGTCACGTGCTGTCATTACACGTGCAGTCATGTGACTAGGCCTTCCTCGGCGAATCACTATAATACATATACCGTCCCGTCGGCGTAAAACTCTGGCTCTGGTTCAACTTACTCTTGCCCTTTGGAGTTCCAATCGGAGTACTCTGACTAAGCGACATGTTAGCCGAGGCCGTAGAAGTAGTATTTCCAGCAGTCTTACCTGTCGACTGAATTGTCTTGGCAACATTCTTTCCTAGAGGAGAAGGAGTTCCGATTCCAGGCACGTTTGAGATCACGTGACTAGTCTGTCGTCTCAACGGCGAGGCTGAAGGTCCCAAAGACAAGTTGCCCAGGTCAACAGAGGAGTTTCCAGGAGAAGCAGAGATGGTTCCTACTGAAGAAGAAGTCACAGAGTTACTTCTAGACCGAGGTTTAGGGCTAGGAAAATTCATTTGACCAGGGGAGTTTCGGACGTACTTTGGTGGAGTAGGAATGTCCTTTGCGTCTGTTTTCTTGTTCAGTTTAGGCAAGCCCATGAGTTCTCTCTGTTCATCAGTCATGGGTAGATCTGCGTATTTATCTTGAGGTTGGACAAGATAAAACAAAGCCTGCAAAATGTTTGTGGCAAACACTCCCTGAACAAAGTACTGCAGATATAGCAAGTACTTCCAGTATGGCCAATCGTCTGAAGGAAGACTCATAACCTCTAGAGGAGCAATCCAATCATAAAACACTCGCTTTATGAACGATCTCAACAACACAAACACCAACCAACTCAGAGCATTGTACACCACTCGTTTAACCATAGCTTCCTTGCTGATTCCACTTCTTTGCTTGACCACCTTGAGAGAAGGATGAGTCCAAGAACCCGTAGGAGTACCTTGAGGAGTACCTCCAATTGTCTTACTATTAGGCGTAGAAGGACCGTTGAATTTCGGACTACCGAACTTTGGAGTTCCGAATTTCGCCTTGGGGGTCACAGGAGAGGCCTTGAAGTTGACTCCAGAGGCAGATTCTCGAAACTGGTAATGTTTAGGAGTAGACGGAAGAGAAGTCGTCATATTGGAGGTGACATTTCCGGGTGTAGACTCTCGGACAGGGCTAGGCATGTCCTCCAGAGTGCCAGCTTCATAGAGACGGCGCGTGAACGGCGATTGGTCCATTTTGGGGGTGTCTTGAAGGTGTGTGTAGATTTGTTTGTTGTGATCTGGAATTGAAGAGGTGCATTGCATAGGGTTAGGGGAGAAAATTATGAGGTGAACAAAATAAAAAAAACAGGTGGTGTGAATTACGGGGAGTAAGGGAGAAAGTAGTATAGAATGAATGAGGGGGAACTGTTGAGTATTTCTGTGGCTTCCGATTTCGATTTGGAGTAGAATTGGGGAAGTTATGAGGGGGTAGAAAAGGGGGAGTACCGTGAAGTAAAGTAGTTGGGAGGGAGGAGTAAGTGGGGAGGGTTTAGTTGGGAAGTTGGAGGGAGGGAAATGGAGGGGAATGAAAGGCGAAAAAGAAGGAAGAAGGTATATTGGGTAGTTGTGGTAGCTGTGTTTACATTATTATTAATTCAATGTGTTGATTGGTGGTTGTTGGAGCAGTTTGGACGGGTACATGGAGATCAGGGTAAGGCACCACATGGGGTAAGAGAGATATGAGGGGTTAAATGTGTAATTATGGAGGAGTGGGTATTTGGAGTGAGCTAGGAGCAGTAGAAGAGCTGGGTAGTGGACTTATCTCTGCTCTTTTCAAGTTTTGAGCGAGTATTACTAGTGCCTCTAATGTGGTGTCCACAAAGGCACATGAAGGTGTCATTATTTAGAAGATAATAAGAGATAAAAAGAGAGAATAAGAGCTCCCAGTTGTTTTGATGCTAGTATTGAACATATATTTATATCTTCTTGTTTTACTTTTAAGATAACTGACGTTATAGAGGGTATTAGTGTGCGCTACTACCTACGCCTCAGATACTGTTTTCGACTTGATTAGAAAAATATACACCAGGGAGTTTCAAATAGTGGCATAAGTGCCTTTTAATACCTACGAGAAGCCACTAGATATTTCTCCTACTTAATCTTCTCCTTAATTCGTCTAAGATGCACGGTTCTGATATAGCTGTAGAACGTAGAACCTAGCAATAATGCTACTTAAACAAGTCATAATCTATATAAGAGCTATTTTTGGGGATCTAAGAGGAGTTAATACGCTACTGCCAGCTTATTAGTTCTCTGAATAACTTTTGAACTAGTATTTGCCTACTATTTACTCATCCCTGATTCCAGCAAATGGCATGAACCATATATAGAAGTTGAAATTTAATAATAAAACAAGTTATACTGCTTAGCATGCCTAAATTAACCTATGGGCTACTTTTTTACTTCAATAACATGTTATTGTGCCCAATAGTAGCACTCTAACACCTTCATTGATTATGGGCAGACAGTTGTCAAGTAGTAAAGACCAATAAAAGATGAACACAGACACAGGAAGTTGGCCATAGCGCTTGTAAGCATCGGAATAACCTAGATTTACTTTTATTGGACTCACTTTCCATCTATTTCGCTAAATGTGTGGAGTCTTCATTTTCACTAAAAGGAGAACAACATCGGATATAGAGTAGATATAGACGTAAAAGTTGTAACTGGGCACAAGCTGTTCATTAGAGTATCTAATAGAGCTGAAAGATCTCAGAACACTTTTAGCTTGATATCTTACTCTTTTATATTTGCAATATCACGACTCCTCTGTTGCTCCTAGTATGAAAGATAGATGTAGAGGAGTACAGCACTTAAAAAGTTGACAATAGACCCAAAGAGCATTCGATAGAAACCAACAGTTGAACATAATGCAAGATATATCTCTCGTATATCTATGTCATCTTTAGTTCCTTCGAAATAAGCACTCTACAGCTCCTATACGTTGTGGTTACCGGTACTATCTCATGTAGAGGAATAAAGAGTCAAACAGACCTGAAAAAAATCCACGCAGATATCTGTGGTATTCTATTGAGTATAATTCGTCTAGATGTACCTCTATTGAGCTCTTTTATCTTCCATTATATCGGAATGGGAGCTCTTCAGTTTCACTGTGAATGAACAGTCAGATACTAAGAAATATAAGACATAAACTATGGAGTTAGACCCACACAGCTCATTATAGTCTTTAAATGAGCTGAAAGATTGCAATAGCAGTCTTATTACACTTCATATCACTTCTTTCCCACCTTATTCGACGTCTCCAACCTCAGGTCTTCCTTAGGTGTAAGAAGCTAAGAGCTATAACTAGAATAAAAAGGCACAGTAGAGGAAAGATAAATTGCCAGTACAGCTATATAGTGAGTAGCGTCTAAATTTCTTTTTATTGTACTCGATTTCATGATTTTACTATGTACTAATCACTTTCAGTTTCAAGTGCACTACAATGGAGAGCAGTTGGGCGTATAATGACACCAAAAACATGAATCAAGACCTACGAAGCTAGTTTTATCATTTATCGGACTCCCCAAACTCATCTGAACCACCTCTATACTTTTTATCCTTAGTAATTTCTCAAAATTAGGGAGTTCCAAGTTCCGACACATTTCGGTCGGTAATGTATAAAGAGGTAATTGAGACTAATGGAGTATATAAGCATCAAGACAGCTGGTAATCTCATCAATATATCATGAAAAATCTCCAATTCATCTTAGCTGGATAAATCTGCAACTTTCTTTGGTCGATATCGACACTTCTAAGCCTCCCTATCCATGGGGTTTTACAAAGAGGAATAACTCTACTAGAAAGAACAAAGGGAGTCTCTACACTTCTTTAAACTTGGCCACCGAGCTTAGAGATATACTTTTTGTCCCCTACTACTTATCTCAAATGACAACTATACTCAGTTTTGTTACAGTCCAATAGTTGGACTCACTAAGGCGCATGAAGTTGACCTTTAAAACATCAGAGCTGGTAAAAGTAGTTGATCAGAATGTTCTCTGACAGAGAAAGTACCCCAAAAACAACTTCACCAACCACTCATCGACTTTCTTCCTAGTTTAAAGAATCATCTCAGTTCCCTACAGACGACTTTTATGGCCGCAGTGGGAAACGGTAAAATTGGGCTAAAAAAGCACTATTGAAAGATGAGAGGTTGATTAATGGGATACACGAGCTCATAGAATTCCTATGATATTATTATATTCTCTTGCATTCATTTATTTCTTGGAATATGAGGAATCTATCCTATCTTCTCCTAAGTAGGGGTGACTCGAATATGTGGTAGATAAAAGTTGAAATGAAGTAAAAAAAGATGCTCATGGTGCTTGTCAGGGCTCATAGTATACGGCGGATTACTCTTGGATTATTTTCTTTGAAACTACTGCTGAATTTTCCCCGTACCGCTCTTCTCTCAGATCAGTCTAGGTGGAGGTTGTGAGAATCTGATAAATTGATGAATAAAAGCTGAAATGGAGAGAGATAACGAATCCAGGATCTTATTCATGGCTAATAGTACACTTTTTTCTTCTTACTGATATGTCTTGAGTATTCCTACTGCATTTCAAGTCCATATCTGAGCATCGTTGAAAGAGAGACAAAGATGGCCTCTTAAATTAACGTAAAAACTTGAAGAAATGTAGGAAAAGTATTTGGACTACTCTTGTGACAGACTTGTTACAATTAATAACTTCTTACCACCTCTGGAACACTGCTACCACGATTTTTTCTCATATCTCTGAACAGCCCAGGCTGAGAGGCACAACCCAGAACATAAACGACCAAGATAAAGGGAGGAAAAAGCTGAAACTGACTAAACTAAAATGCCTACATTGTTTAGGTAGCTCTTATGATGCGATGTACTTGTACAGTTTCTATTCCAGGTATTTCTCAATTATACTTCACATGTTGCCCTTCTGAGCATCATAGTCATAGAGGAAAATAACATCATCTGGTACAATTCACGAATTGATGAAATAAAGCTGAAATGAAGAAAAACAAGAAGCTTAGTAGATTATTTAGGGCTATTAGTATCATATCAAGAACTATTCCTTATCCCTACTGTATGATATTCTACTTTTAAACCAATTCTGAGCACACGAGTGGTCTGTATATAATTGAAGGGAAGGAAGTTGTATATAAGTGCGCCAGATGAATTGTAGAGATGCCAAAATTTTACTGATGGATCTATGTCGCTTAACAAAGTCTACAAACACCGGTAAACGCCCTCCTACTAATGTTATTTCTTCGAATATCACCCTCCAATCTCTTAGACTGACGGTTCAGTTATGGACATAACGAGAAGGTATATTATCGAGGGTTAAAAGTTTTAGTGAGAGAAACAAAGACCATATTTGGAGTTTTCAGACTTTGTTCAATCTACAATTACCTTTATTATCCCTGTACAGGACATTTCCCGAGCTATACACGTTCTTTGAGTGATCAGTACGTCGGTTGAAGGAACTCATGCGTATCAAACTGACCTTCAAAACTACAAATCTGCCCTAAAAAATTCTTGGTACTGCTAATTGGCCACTGGAGTACCCTGATGTCAACTTCGTTCATCTCTTTTCGTATTTCTTTTACGTTCAAAGGGACATCCTCGTCCCTCTATTGATGCAGTAACATCACTTTTTAGAGGAAGTACACAGTATATATTGAAATGGAAAGACCCTATGAGCTGCAAGCAAAACATCAAGATTGTTACATTGTATATCTAAAGTTATGCTACTTATCTCTCACCACTTTTCACCCGAGTGACTTATACTGGTCTCGGTGGTGGTGCTAAGATCGATACGCTATAGACTGTACTCATCCACAAGACGTGCAGTGCTGGTAGATATTTGCAATAATTAATCAAAACAGTTAAAAACTTCAAGCTGACACTTTCACATTTGCTCAAGTGATATCCATACTGACACACATGCCACTGCTACGATACTTGTATGTGTTCCTGATGTTTCTTCAAGAGTGACTACAAGAGGTGTCTCTTCAGAAGTATTTTAAGTGCTATCTACAAAAGAATGAATACCACAGGAAGTGTATAAGTTGACACTTGGTTAAACAACCATACACCCTAGTATCTAATACTACTACCGGTACCGGTACCTGTACATTCACACCCATTGTACAAGTACCTCCTCCGAGTCAATAGATAATATATTTGTTATATAACCAGCATCCACTGTGATGAACTCCCTTCGCTCCCCCTGAACCCCCCCGTTCTTAAATGGAATTACACAAACAGGAACAACTCGGAACGGGACAAACATAACATCAATACATCAATAGTTTTACCGAGATACAAGTCCCGGAAGGTGAAGGTATAAAAATCTCAACGTGCTGTCCATTGCTCTCGATTACATCTGTATAGTTGAGACCTCCAGTGATTCAGTTGATTCTGAAAAAGACTCTTAACCTATCACGAGCCCCATGTAACGCTCACAATCGTTTGTGCTCAAAACCTACCAAAGTGGTAGCATTGTACACCAGTTTCATCCCCCGGTCCTCCCACACCCCTCTACTCCCTTCGTCTCCGCCGAATTGGAGACAGAACATGATTGCGTCCGCCGCTTTGGAGACGAAGGTTGTAAAGTGGTGTGGAGGAGGAAAGGAGTGCCAGCCGACTTACATTACTTTAAAAGAGTATTATACTAAAGGACCTTATTAACGTATCTACCAAGATAATACTCCAAGTCAATAGATAATATATTAGTTATATGGCCATCAATAGTAATGATGAGTTCGCTATCGCTCACTCATCAAATACTGTTGCACAAACAAGAACAATTCGGAACAGGACACACATCATGTTTTGAAAACCATTTCTGGACATGACCGGCGTGCATTCCATGGTTACAACTCAAGCAAAAACTGAACCAATGGGAAAACTGCTGGAACGCGAAATTGTTCTTTTCCAACTCAACCCGGGTGTCTGGCATGGCTTCTCCCATTGTAAGTAGACAAACAGCACATCTAGGAAGAGGAGAGTTGCAATGGGGACATTTAGCAGAAGGAGTAGATGAAGTTCCTGTCACTGGAGGTTTGTTTTCGTCTTTGAAGATGTTCTTATTACAGTAGGAACATCGTAGAAACACCTGACGAGGTTTGGTGACTGCAGTAACCGACCCAGTCGAGTTCTTACTCAGCTTTGTTCGTGCAATATCAAAAAGAGCTCTCTCCTTGAACATTGCCCATTGGTTCAACAATTGCTGGTAAGAAAGAACCCATTGAGAGTACCGTTCGTCTTCAAAGAATCTAGGAGCTCCAAAGGATGTCAATAAAGCAGCAGTTTGAATATCGCCTGTTCGGTCAACATACGATTGGAGTAAATCGACCGCTCTAGGAGTGATTCCAGTGAGAATAATACCCTCCAGTTCTCCTCTGCTGACTGCTTGGTCTCCTAGTCTGTTCAAATAACTTGTCAAATCGTCATCAGGCAAAAACCGAAGAGCTACTCCTAATCTCTCTTTCAAAGGTAATGATGACTCAGCAAGAACGTCCAACCAATCTCCATCGGCGATATAAGCAAAAATCGCTCTAAAGTAAGCATTATCCAGCTCAGAAGCCAATCTTCGACATTGTTCTCTCCAGGACGAGTTTGCATTTGTAGATTGAGACAAGTACCCCGAAATGGCCGTTGAAATGATGCGATGACGTTCCTTTTTCGAGCCAGCAAGACACTGGACTGCTCGTTCGACATTTCCATGAAACACGGCCCATCCAGCAGCCTTTTCGTATTCGCCTTTTCCTTCGGCTTTTTGAATCTCAGCTTCCAGTTTATCGTAGGAGAAATCCCATCCGGCAACATACAGACATAGTTGTCGTTGAAACTGTTTTTTCGTGCCGGCTACAGACGCAGAAATGTAGATTTTGCGCGTGAATTCCGTCTCCATAGCCAGCTGGATAGCCTGAGCAAATTGCGACTCTGTAGCGTCTTTTTTGAGCAGTCGGTTTTGCTGAAGAACAAGTCCTTGGACTCCTTGCCAGACATCGAGAATACCTTCATAACCAAGATCAAAGAATTCAGAAACAACAGATCGGTCAATATCGGCTTTTTGGGCACGTGATATCCACTTCCAAGTGTTTTTCAGGTGAGCAGGCCAAAGACTGTGGTTATGAGACTTTAGAAGAGCCTTGTTTTTGGCAGTATCAAGTCCGTAACCTGCTAGAGCTCGTTTTCTGATAATCGTCGAAATATCAGTGTCCAAAATATCTCTCAGTTTCATCAGACCAATCTGAGAATCGTTGCTATAGTTTCTAGCACGTGGAGACGGTTCATCTTCGTCAGAAGAGGCGTCTGGAGAAACTATAGATACCACAGATTCTCTAACTTCCCTAACTTCATCACTAGGAGACTCAAAAAAGACGTTGGTAGCATTGCTGAAGGTTAGGGTATTGAGAGGATCAAATCTCAACACTTCAGGAGACTCCTTTGGTCTGAAACAGTAGACTTGACCCGTTCGTCGCATACAAATGTACTCGACAGGACACTTTTCCGGCTCAGAATGAATGTAATCGAATCCCAAAAGTTTGTCTAGCGGCATTTCAACGTCCTTGGACGATCTGACAAACAAATACTTGTCCAGATTAGCTGTAGGATCCGCAGGAGGTTTTTGAAAGTCGAAAAACCGGTTTTGGGACGTACTTGAAGACGGTTCGTTGTTTTGTTGGTTCTGGTACACTTCATCGTCACTCCTAACAGCCAAACCAATATCAATACGTCGAATGGACGAATCGGTGTTTCCATAAACTGTCATTTCTCCCCTTCTAGTAGTACAGTACCTCAAATGAGTAGCATTGGCCTTTCTAGGAAGTTCAGAAAGAAGTCTAGGAAAAAGAAGCATTGGTTCATTTGAAGAATTGCCTCCTGGTTGTCTCAGTTGTCTTCTATCCCAAATAGCCAAGCTTCCATCTTCTCCATAAGATGCAAAGTAGTTTGGTTCATGGGGGTAAGAAGTGATACCTAGAGTACATCTAGTAGCACATTGGTAGAGAGGAGTTCCTGAACGAGTATCGATTTCTCGTAGCAGCTTGTACGACCCACAAAGCACGTTATTCGTCTTGGGAATGAACTCCAAAGAAGAAACAATCTCGTTAGGTAAGTAGGTGCTCAAAGGAGAGATATTACCGCCTTCAACAACAGTATTCACGTCCCAAATATGAAGACAATTGTCGTTACGGGTCTTTTCCAGCCCAGCAGCAAGGATTCCGTTATCTGAAAACGCCAAAGCATTACATGTTCGACTTTGTTTCGAGCGCAGTTTGACAACCTGACTTTCGGGGTTGTTAATGTCGAATAAAAGAACAGATCCGTTCAGCTGAGCAACGGAAATGATTCCTTTGTTGACAGGCGAGTAGGCGGAGCAATGGATAGCCGAAAAGCCGCTTCTGTAGCGAATCTTCTCAGGCTCCAAGTAGCTGTCTTTGAAAAACGACTTGTGATTGTACGGAAGTTGGTATAGGGAGACTTCGTCACGTGTAGGAGACACGCCAATGATATGATGGCCGTCTACTCCAGGCCCGGGGAGCGAGTCCCATTGGTACGCGTGGGCGATTGATCCAAATGTGGACATGAGTTAACGGAGCGTAACGAAAGATGTCGTGGGTAGACGTAGAATGGCCAATTTTCGGTGGATTTGAAATCTGAGGGTAGTGGTGGATTCGTTGAAGCGAGACGAGTCGAATGGTAGTGGTCTCGGGTCGAATCGGGTTCTTATTAATGGCGTTGAGTGATGTGTTGACGTCTGTTGTGTGGAGTAGATAATGCAGTAGAGTTCAGTTGGGACAAGAACGATATGAGCGAAATGTGGTCACGTGACGGGGGAGTTCAGGAATTTGGGGTAATAAAAGTTGGTCATAACCTGTGGCAGAGGATGGCTTCATAAATTTAAGTAAGGGGGGACCCTTAGTTTTGAGTGGGGAGGAGGGGGGGAAACAATATGCTGTTGATATCCCAAGTAGTGGAGGTTAACTGGGTTGGGAGAAAATGACATATATCTCAAGATTTTGTATGAGAGAAAAGAGTGGTGAATTCAGAAATAGTTTGAAAGCCGTTTGTAGCTATCTCTTGGTACTACTCTCATATTGCTAGGTATCCTGGAACACCGGATAGGCACCCCCAGCGGAATGTTCAGCTAAGTAATTACCAAGTAAGGTCTAAGTAAAGTGGGAGAAGTGAAGAGAGCGGGTTCGAAGGTATTAAGTAGGTTAATCAGCTCATTCTTATGTTAGATATGCTATGCGCTATTTGTATCTGTTTTTTGCTTACTAATATCTCATTTTCTAGGCATCATAAGTCTCCTCTCCCCTAACTAACCCTCCACTAACTCCCAAGTATATTACTTCCACTCCTCCCCTTTAAACTTTGATCATGCATACAAGTGATATATTTTTATGCACCTTTTTTTCTACTCTTAGGCTCCATTTTTCCTTCTTAACCCCACGATAAAAGATGCTTCGAGCCCGGATTCTCGCGCGCGCAAGCCGCCAGAGCCGGCAGATGCACGTGACCAGACCGCTGGCCCAAAAAAAAGAAGTCGAAGACACGTTTTTGGGCGGCTTTGAGACACCCCAAGAGACGCCACTCAAGCGCTCCAAAAACAGACACAAAGAGCGACTGGCTGCTTTCGAAGAAGCCATGGAGAAGCGGTACGCTCCAAAGGACGAGTTTCTTCAAGAAAACTGGCAGGATTCCAAGTTTGGAGACAAATCCGACTCGTTCATGCAAACCCCGAGTTTCAAAGATGGTCAAATGCGGTCTACGATGGAACAGGAGGATTTGGGAGGTCTGGACGAGCCGATTGGGACCAAATTCGACTGGTCCAAGACGTTTGGTGATCATTTACCGCTGTTTGAACCAAAACAGGAGTATACGATGCCTCAAAACCTTGATATGTCGCCTTTGAGAGGAAATACCGAGGAAGTAAGCACACATTTCATTCCGCAGCCGGAACTGGAGGGCAACAGTTCTGGTTCTAAATCGTTTGAAAAGATTTTTGCCCGACTTATGGGTGAAAAGAATGATAAAAAGGGGGGTAAGAGAGATAAGAGAAGAGAGGTGTCTGAATCACGTGATAGACGTGCTACACATGACTTGGACGTCCCCCATCATCATCTTTTGGATACTTCGCCCCATTCTCACTCTCAAACTGACTTGGAACTCCCCTCTATCAACTCTCCTTATACTTATATGTTCGACTCCAGTGTTCCCGAAATGTTTGTGGAAATCTGTGCTGAGCCGGATATGCAACTTCGACACGAACAGATTATGTCTGTGGACTTATCTGCCTCCACCGAGGTCGAAACAGCCATGATGAAACAACTTCAGGAGCTCATTCAGCTTGAATCAGATTATGAGATTGTTGAGTTCATGAACAAACAGTTAGACGAGATTGAAACGCTCGATAAAAACATGCAAAAGCCATCTTCTTTGCCTCCTCTCACTGCTGGGTTCCCTCTACTGCTTAATGAGTCTCTACAACTTCTTGTGGAAAAGTTTGAGTCTCCTGCAGAAGCCGTATCTCTCTTTGACGAGGTGAAATCTCGGTCTGGAAACTTGTTTTTCGCCACTGGGTCAACAGACGTGTACTTTACCATGATCCGAATCGTCTGGGAGTACTACAGAGACTTGGCTACTCTTTCTGTGCTTGCTTCTGACGTTGTTCTGATGAATATCAAGTCTCGAGCTATTGTCAAGGCTCTGGAAGATATCGAAAGAAGCAGCCATAAAATGATGGAGACCCGAAAACGACGAAACCCAGAGTACCCAAACACAATCACCGCTCGTCAACACGCGGAAAAACTCGCCAGATTCACAGTCGTCATTAATTACCTGAAAAGAGGTCTCAAAATGAGAGAATCGTCCCCCAGAGCCTTCAGACTCAGAGGACAAATTTGTACATATTAGCATTGATTTATGATTAAGGAGAAGGTGTAAATGTAGACATAGGTGTCGAGTTTCGAGGTATTGAGCAACATAATGTGCCAGTAGAGTACCCCATGAAGGAGGGATATCTCGAAATATTGTTAGGGTGGAGGTGAAGATGAGTTGATAGAGTAGTTATTTCGAGCATGGGGAACAAAATGAGACTACTCTTGAGTCTGTAGGACACTTGGAAGATGAGATACAGGGTATAAGTCTCAATTATACTGAGGTGGACTACAGTAACGACTAAACAATAATACGTCTATTGACAAGAAACAAAAGAGATAGAGGTGGTTCAATGAGTCTCTATGACAACTCGGACTACTGTCTCTGTTCTTTAGATACTCTGAAAGTACCTTTAGAGATGTATTTGTAGGCAGGTAGGGTAGAGGAGGTAGAGACATATTAAGTCATTGGAGCAGGTTACTATATTAGAAAGTCTTCAAGCAAAAAATTAGGTAAGTCTAGGTATTAGCTGAGAATTGACTGCCCACATAATATTAGTCCTGCTCTTAGTATTGGAGTAACTAATACTACCAATTGAGTGATAAGATGACATGGCAAAGAGTACTGGCAGCTCTCATATTTCAAGAAAAGAATAAAATAAGTGTAAGTCGAGCACATATGAGCAATAGATTTATTGTGAGATCCCCTAGACTCATATTGAGCGTTATTTCCATTGTTGTGCGGATATGAAAGAGGCTTTTTCATGGTAGAAAAGAGTTAGTAAAGAGTCGGGGACTACTGAACTAGAAGAAGACCAAGAGAATGAAATATGTTATCTTTGAGAATACAAGAACGTTCCACTAAGCTACTGCTGTTGGTGTTACATCTCAATAAGTGATCCTATTGATTCTCCTTTCGGTCTAATCGTATAAAGTCGAAAAGCATTTTATAAACGATGGAATTCAGGTCAGTGAAGCGACATAATTGAACCGCTTTTCACTAAAGTACACATTAAGAGGCCTATTCCCTCTACAAGCCTCTTAAAGTAGCTAAGGATGTTAATATAACCATGCACTCATATGGTTCTCAGTGTTGAGATGGTGCGGAACTACTATGTTCAGTTATGAGGGTATATAAGACGAACTACCGGTACTTGTACTGTAAGATACTAAAGCTCAACCAATACCTTCATGGTGCATAAATGAGTCTCTTATTACAAGTACTGTACTTGTTTACTTTTTTCTTGCTCAATTATATCTACAAGTATTTCTTATACAGCACATAGCCATCCATACCTGTACACTCTTACGACAATACAATCTTCAAACATAGATGAAGTTCAACAGGGTATCCAATCTGAGACAGAAATACAAGTACAAGTACCTCGAAACACGAGTGAGAACTTCCTAGACTACTTTCATAAGATAGAGAACTTCAAAGGAGGATATGACCTTCTACAGTAAGATCATAAGTAACATGAGCAAGTAGGAAGATAGAGAAGAAGCAGAGATGTTTAGAAACAGTCTATATCATATAAATAATGCAGTCAGTCATTTTAATTCAAACAGAAAGAGCTGAAAATATCTTAGATGACCTTTGCA
This sequence comes from Yarrowia porcina, assembly GCA_900519025.1. Taxonomy (NCBI): domain Eukaryota; kingdom Fungi; phylum Ascomycota; class Dipodascomycetes; order Dipodascales; genus Yarrowia; species Yarrowia porcina. The sequence continues at coordinate 773,345 of ULGT01000005.1, forward strand.
ATGACACTTAGTATGATACACTCTCGTCTCTATATAGGAGTATCATGTAGAACAAGTACCGGAAGTCAATACAGTACTTAATAGTAAAGTATCCATATACACCATCATATGTACAAGAAAATGGCTAGGTACAGGTAATTGTTTCAAGTTGTTCAAATATCTATTTCATCATCTGTAGCTATCTCAGACTACAGTATGTACCTGAGCAGGAAGGGAGCAATCAACATATGTAGAAGTAATGTATAGAACTAGCAATAGAGTAAGCAAAATAAGTCGTTAGAAGTCATCATAGAGGTTGTTCAAGTCAGTCGTAATCACGTGACCAAACAATTCCTAAGCACGTGACTATCAGTCATAAGCACGTGACCAAATTGGTTGTTGGCTTGAGGCAACCGGTTGGTCGTTAAACTCCCGTTCACTGCTGCTTGAAACTCACCCCCAACTTCTCCAGTTGCTCAGGAAAGAACCCCTTTTCCATATTGTTGTACATCTCGACGGCCTTGTCCATGACAGCAACAGCCATTTGGGGAAGACTCTCATACAACTCCAGCAAATCGGCTCGCATCTGGGGATTCGTATACAGCGTATAAGCGAGAGTAGCGACTCCTAGAGCGATAGCAGGAGCCATAACCGAGACCAAAGTCATACTTCCGGACGTTTGAATCGTTCCCGAAGCCATCATGAACTTTTGAGCGTCAGAAAGATGTTTGAAGCCTTTCATACAGTTGCCTGAATAGTACAAGACTTGGTTGATAGCGGCCTGGTTGGAAGTGTAGATTCCAGGAACCAGTCCTTTGACAACAGCATAGTAGGACATGATTGAAGAATGGATGGGTACTAGACCATTTGGGGGATTCACCTCCCTCTTTATATCCACTTTAGCGTCCGGGTATGCACTCTTACAGGTATGTTGCTTTGCCACCGATCGAGAGTGTACAGTTACTAGAGTCGTGCCGATTCAGTGAGACATGAGTGCAATGGAGTTGAGACAGAGTCACGTGACTGTAAATACACGTGATTGTGGAACACGTGACAAAGTACTCGATCTTCAATGGATATCTCGATTATCTGAACACCAAGGTGTATATGCTGAACTAAAGTAGCGTCGTAAATGTGGTCTAGAGGGAAAAATGTGTGGGTACATATACAAAGATGAACCATTGCAAGTACTGTCTTGGTGGCCACGGCGTACCACCCAAACTGGAAATTGAACCCGGATTATCTCGAAATAATCTGTAGGAAGGACCGCTGTATTTTGGTCTCTTGATAGATAGCCTGATTCTGCTTCCCTAAATCTCCTTTCTATTCAATTATATTGATCCGGTGTCTCAATATATTCCAAATAGTTCAGAATTCAAGTGGTACAACGTGGCCACCAAGGCAGCATCAAATGCCGTAGACTCCTGCTGAAAGCTATTTCTCTTGGGTCCATCAACATCCAGCCAATTGACCCTTCTAGAGGAATGCTTCAGATATGAAAGAGAGGTTCAATCGAGACAAAGACCTTTTTAAAACATATATAAATGTGGGAAACAACCATAGACAGCCTTGAATGCAAGAGTAGATTTCCCAAATATCTTGTAACTGGCTGTTTTCCACTTCTGACGGTTTGACAACCTCACCAGAAAGCTTCATAGTGATTGAAGTAAAGATATCAAACAGCACACATTGAAACAGGTAAGGAGGAGTTGTAACTAAGAAGTACCTTAAACACCAATTAGCAATAAAGGGATATGAGAACCTCCCCTAATCTCCTCGTATTATCTGGTCCATCTCTAGTCCTATTTTAAAGAGGGGATGTATCTCAATTGTCAGAAAGGTCAATACTTTTGAGGCGGTCACCCCAGCAACGATAGCAGCTTTTCCGTGGGTTTTGTCCGTTCATTTCCCCCTCTATAATGTCTCGTTCAGTTGTTGCTTTGAGCAATGATGGGAAATGTTAGTTTGGTGGGTGAAGTAAAGGCTAAGTAATGTAGACAGAAGGGGAGAGGGGCAAGGAGTACGGTATCGCTATAATGTCATTGATTAAAAGATGCAGAAGTACTCCTATTGCTGTTGGAAGTGTATTTTAGCCATTTTTGCCTCCTAATATCTCTGATAAAGTAGTTTCTATGACCCTGCTGTACCCTCTCCCAGCTTTATAAGTTAAGTAAATCCCAACTAAAGAAGAACTGAAAGCTGAAGGTCTTAGAATACCACCATGATGGCAGATGAGAGACATAGAAAAGAGGGATCTTAAGAATAAAAAAAAAAAAGTAATCTCAAATAGGCATTCGAACCTTAGATGTACTGTACTGTAGTGCATTTCAATTTAATTGTATGAATTCGCCTCAATTGACTGAGTCTTGGAGCTGTACACTACATGAGACCATCTCACTCAACCAAGGAACAATCTACCAAAGCAACCAGAGAGCGCCAGGTTGCTCCGTGTGCCGTGAGCTCGGCTCCACCGAAACTTCAGCCCAATTCCGCCATTATTCCGCCACTTAGGGGGTGCAGAATTATGTCAACATGTAAGGGATGACCAAGAATGGTGGGCGGTTTGAAACACGAATATTCCAGTCTCAGAAAAAGCCCTTGTCGCAGGACCAAAGTCTTCAATAACAGAAGCTCGTAGCTTAGCGAACCGCGCTGGATCTCGAGCCAGTCGCGAAAAGATCCATCCTAGCATTGAAGCTGTGGTATCTCTTCCTGCCAATAGAATATTAAGCATTTGGTCTCTGAGAGTACCGGTAATAGGATTTGATGTTTCCTTCACCAGCTCATACATGAAAACATATTTGTCATTATCGAGAAGCTTTTCATTCTTCTCCTTTCTTGCTTCAATAGCTTTAGCAGCGTAGTGATCCACAAAAGTCTTGACTTGTCTGTTGTATCGATGATATGGCTCTCTGACAGCAAGGGTTCCAATGACCCAATATAACTTATGAAGACGGGTTCTGAGGAGTGAAAAACATCCGGGCTATCTTCTATTTCCCCTTCAGGTCATCCTAAGCAAGGTAACACTTAGATAGCCTCTTCAACATCTGTAGTATTGGTAGGACTTAGACAGTGAGCTGAATGAAGCAATTGTATGTAGAGTCTTCACATGATCTAGAAGAGACATAAACATATGCTTAAGACAGAAAAACTACTCACCTATACGTCACCATCAATCCCTCAGAACTTCTCCCATTGTATCATGCTCGAGGACTGTAAGATACCCTGTAATGACAAAGATCACAATGATCCATTCTACAAGATGGGTCCTGACTGGTGAGGCGAAAACAGAAAAGCAACAAATACCGGTATCTATTATTACAGGTATTTACGGCACTGGTGGTGTACATGTATCACTCAGTTCAGGTATACTCCATAGTGGGTTAGTCCAAGCTACATCCTATAGAGCACTGCAAGTCTCATTAGATGTCAAGACAGGAATGATTTCAAGGTCCAGATAGATGTATCACGTGACTTTGCAGTCTACCAGGGTAGCGTTATGATGATTGATAACATCTTCAGGTACCGCTATCTTTCTCTGCCACCATCTAACGATGTGATAGATGTAGATGAACTTGAAAAGATATCAGAATGAAGCAGAAAGAATCAAAGCATACTACCACTGAATTATCACGTGACGATACTGAACTGGTATTCAGAATAATAAAAAACCACAAGTTTCCTCTTCATATCATCTTTCAATGGTATCATTCTTCAATGTATCTTTCTTGCAATGAGAAGATACAAGTAATCTTTATTGAGAGGGATAATGAAGAATATGAGAGTGACTTGAAAGCCGTTCAAAGTGGTAAATCACGTGATTCATATGATATCCATAATGACAAATATCATTCTTTAGCTATCATTCTTCAGGTATCTCTCAGGTATCATTCAGGATATGATGGTTTGAGATGAATGAGAGAGGTTGATATAATGAACCAAAAAGTAACCATCCAAGGAATCAAATCACGTGACTCGTGTCTGGTATCCCTCATGTCAGATATCATTCTTCTTGTATCATTCTTCAGGTATCTTCAGGTTCTGGTATCACCTCCCCTTCCTGCCTCCCACCTAACTTACAGCACTCAACTGTACAGTTTTGATTACCTAATCTTTTGGTGAAAAACATGTTCCACCAAAAATACCCAGTCACCCCAATTCTGCCTCTTTTTCCTCCCCCCAAATAATCTCCTTCTACCCCCTCTCACCACCCACTGGTCATCTTAGTCACTCCCGCCACCAACCCTAACCCCCGGGCTTGCAGACACGCTGATTGGTTCCTGGGCGGAGCAAGGCAGCTTTTTGGCTTTTTGACTTTTGGCGATATTGTCGTTGTTGCCAAAACCTCACACACGGTCCATACCACCTTCAATTTGCATCATGTCTTCCACAACTGTCGCCCAGACCCGCAAGTCTGCCTCCGAGAACCTGCTTAACGACAAGGTGAGTATTAGTCATTTTTGATGGCATGAGATTGTGTCCTGGAATGGATGGATGGACTTGACATTACAACGTCATGAGTGGATTTGTGAATGGTGGAGTTGTTTCGAGGAATTGAGTGATCACAGAAAGAAGTTGCTGCCAATGAATTGAGTGGGTAATTGCTCAATCTGGAGTTGTTGAACTGTTGAGTTGGTGAATTCTTTCAGCTGATTCACTATGTTCAAAAAAGCGCTTTACACTCCAATATGGCTCATGTGATCAGACTATGGGGGCAACGGTTAGCGATGAACTGTCGGGTGACGAACTGTCGGGTGACGAACTGTCGGGTGATGAACAGTGGTGGCGTGAAGTGGTCAGATGACGTGAACTACACGTGATTGAGTGGGTTGGGTGTTGTACATTTTACCTCTTCACGGATCACACTGTAACACGCCACGCGATCAGCCCTTACCCCTCACCCCTCAAAGAATTGAACCGACTCCCTGTCCTCCCCTTACCCTTTTTACCCTCCCCCTTCCACACCACCCCTTTTTATTCTTGTTGCTAACCCAGTGGGACGTTGTCATTTCCAACACTCTTGTCAAGACCGGACTTGGTTTCGGCGCCGGCGTGCTGGCCTCCGTGCTCTTCTTCAAGCGACGAACCTTCCCCGTGTGGCTCGGAATCGGCTTTGGCGCTGGCCGAGGTGTCGCCGAGGGAGACGTCATTTTCCGAGAGAGTGACGCTGGAGTCCGATCCGTCCGGGCTTAAAAATAGGTAATTATTATAGATTGACACGAGAAAACGAGAGAAACGAAATGATCGGGCTTTGGAGAAGTCATTCAGCGTTTCAAATCAGGTTATGAGGGTTGTAGTGTGAAGAGATGGGACCTACCTCGGCATAAACAGAATTGCTCAGAGTGATATCATGGACAAATGAGAAGTTGATGGCTGAAATCTCCTGGTCAAGAGATATCGATTGGTACTATTCCCATGTCTGTAGGATGGCTGTAGTTGGCCATAATGTTTATGGACGTCGATGCCATACAAGATAAATACTGCTAAGGCTGTATAATTGATGAGGTAGGAGGTGGTATATTGTATGGATCTACTTGTATTGTGTAAACATGTTCATTGTCTTAGTTCTGTTCTGAACATGGCTAAAGGAAGAGCTCCTCCTCATACTCTGTGTTATAGTATGGATGCTCTACTTTATGGAAGGAGGCTAGACAGACATGTTCACTTCTAATGGTATAGTCTGAAGAACATACTGGGGACTATGTTCAGATTAGTGAGATGACTGCCAGTCAATTAGTTTTACTCTTGTAGTTATAAACAGTCGAAAACATCGTATAGATCTGTCATCTAGAAGAGGTTAGAATTGTTCCTATGCTTGTACTTCATCACGTTAAAGGTCCACCCATGATATTTTAAGATAGATGTTTCAATATGAGCATGATTCAAGAACACTGAATGGCTCCGACCAACTCGACCGATAATGGGAATAAGAGAATGGTTCATATATCAACCGATTGCCCTCGCTTTGCTGGAGATTGCACTACTTGGTTTTCTTCTACCACATCTAATGCAGACTCTAGAGGGGTCTATTCAACCACTTTATTCAAATGATGATGTTCAAGACCTACCCTCATGTTTTTAAAGATGAGTGTCTCAAGATGACTTTATTACAAAAGTGGAAACTGAGTGAGTACATAGAACTTGACCAATAATGGGATTATAGCGTTTATTTCTGTACCAATAGAAAGCTCTCACCTCACTGAGTCCAATTATTTACTTCTTTTTCCAATATCACCTCTACTACTGCTTCTACTTGGGTCTATTCACCACCTCATACACTTTACCCTGATGAAGAAGACTCGGACCACTTAACTCGTCTTTTTTCCAGTATAGAGCTCTATAAACTGCTCAAGAGATCCTGCCATACCGATAATTTCGATTTTTTCATCTTTCCCTTTAATTTGTATTTACTCCGATTTTATTCCTCTTTTTCGGTATTTAATTCTCCTAAATTCCCCAAATTCTTTTACTTTCACATGTCTCACAATACGCCATTGTATCTTTAATCTTGTAAACATCGATTAGTAAGCAAAGCCCACTGCTAATAGAACATCTTTATAAAAACGTATCATACTCGTACTACGTACTCGTATTGTACTCTTTTGGTACGGCTCATGTTAGTCAATATTAAATGTTACTACTATACAAGTCTACCGTGCTGCTGTTTCCGTCATTCTGTTAGGGTGTGTCTGCTGCTCTCTCTCCGATTAGAAGAGACAGTCGAGACACAGGCAGCAGGCAAGACCGGCACACAGACCGCAGCAGCAGCCGTCGTTGCTGCTCTGGGGCTGCTGCTGCTGCACGTACACGGGCTGGGGGGGACCCTGCTGGTAGTACTGTGGCTGCTGGTAGCCGCCCTGCTGGTAGCCCTGCTGGTATCCGCCCTGGCCGTAGGCCTGCTGGGGCTGCTGGGGAGCGTACTGGGTTAGTAGGGAGGGGAGGGGGAAGGAAAACAGACGATGGGGAAGAGGAAGAACAAAAACAAAAACAAGAAGAGAAAGAGAGGAAGATGAAGAGAAGAAGAGGAAGACTAAGAGGCGCAATCACATATGGTGGATTGAAGGAAAGGATCTGAGCAAGAAGTGGATCTGGAGTGGAAACGAGATCTTGACGAGTAGACAGACATTTCGGATTGTAGTGAATCTCTCATCACATCAGATGAACCAATGAGTCTGGTTTGGTAGATATCGTTGTTGGACACGATTCGCCATCTCCACGGAATCAATCCCACCGAGCATGACAGCCATATACCCTTCACATCTGACATGACTCATGAAATGCGTCTCTGCTGATATTATGACTGGTGACGTAATGACAGGTGATGACACGTACAGTGTCTTCAATATTGCCAATATCCACATGGCAATATCCACATGGTGATCCGACTGGTCAATCCGACTGGTCAGATTGGCTCAACAGATCTTAAACTCATGATCCTCCTCCACCTGATCCTCCACCTAATAACTGATCCACCTTCCTGTTTGGGAGAATGTAGGGTTGGGGGAGGATGAAGGTGGATGGAGAACAACACGGACACCATTTCGTTCCTGGTCACCACCTCCATCCCACCGTCGTCAATTCACGCCATCGCCATATCACCACTTCTCTCGGCTATCGTCCAAGTCGTCTGTGTCTGTGTTCTATCGTCTGTGTCGTTCTCATCGTTCACCTCTCCGTGTGTCTGTGTCATTACAAATACTCACGTATCCGGACATGTTGTGTGTGTGGGTGTTTGTGTCGGGGAGTGGGAATAAGTCGGTTGTTCAACTGTCTTGCGTGAGGGCAGTTGTTCAGGTCACTCGGTGGCGTAGTGTGGAATGGTCTGGTCCACGACACTGCGACTCGTCCCTCCTATATAAACTGTTTTGGAGTGTGTCAACAGCGAAACTCTAAAGCACAGGTGGCTACAGCCGACACGGAGAAGAGGGAGGCGATATGAGCGGCAAATACCGATCGAAAAACGATTTTGAAAACGCAGTTTTCATCTTCCCGACATTTTACACCAAACTACGTCTTCGGTTTTTCTCCACGACAAAAACTCGCCTCTCTACACTTCTTCCATATCCCTGATTAGGGGGTATGTCTCGCCGTCACCATGCATAAATGCGGTCTTGGAACGTTATTGACTCCAGAACCAGCGTCTATTTATAGGTGGAATGTGGAGGCTATGAAGTGGGTGGGGATGTGGTGAATCGGACAAATGAATGATTAATTGTGATGCCACGATTTCCCTCAATTTTTCACGATTTTCCTCCCTTTTTTCCGATTTTATTTCGCATTTTACACGGCTTCCAAAATGCCAATTTCGCAGCCCCAAAATATCTTTATCCGCATCAAATGTCTGCTTCCACACGTCACAGAAGAACAAGAAATGCACCAAAACAAAGTGCTCGCTCGTGTGAACAACATGGCAGCTTCAAAACCGCGAAATTCCGCCCCGTTCGTCTTCTACACAGGTTTCGACTTGGCCATAACCGTACTCCAAACCTAGACACGGAATATGATTATGGCAGATACGAGTGCCACATCCGAAAACAACGGTGGAAAAGAAAGAAAAAGAAATGCCAGAACACTGAACAGAACAAAGTGGGGAATATTAGTGGGTTTTTGGACAGCAAAAATGGGGGAAAACATGAAACAATTAAAGACGTTAAAACGCAGCAATATTGCACTCAGTCTTTCCCCCTCCCCTTCCCCCTGACTAATACTGGTCTTCTACAGTCTTTACAGCACCATTTTAGACCAGTATCGTACACAGCCCTGTCACTAATAATTTATACAGCAAAAACATAGCCCTGGAATTACGTTTGGAGGTGAGACAGAGAACGCTTCTAGAAGGCGCAGTACGAGGGTTGGGGCGATGAAAGTGGTGTCAAAATGGGCGCCAGAACGGGGGGAATAAGTCAGTACCTTTGGAATGTGTTTTCATATCGTAGTCACCATTTTATATCACTTCTTCATCTTGTCTATCTCCTCGGAAAATAAAGTTGCGCTAGAGGAAGAGACGGTGATAACATGACACTAGAAAGTACCGGTAGTCTAGAATGTCACGTGACCAACAGAGAGAATGGTTATGTAAGCATTTAAGAATAAAAACTACTCGGTTTTATCACGTGACCAATTAATTTCTTGTGCCCAGCTTTTCTCCGCCTCTACACAGCCTGCGGCTGAGCTGGTCATGCGGAAATGTAAAAGTTTGATTGAAAACAGAAATTTGAAAGGCTCTGAAAGACGTAATAATGAGCCAATCAGAGTTTTGAAAGCGGATTCTTGTTCAGCTTGAGATTCTGAGTCGATCAGTACCACTCATTTCCATTTTGTGTCATTTTTTTACTGAAATAAAGTTCAATTTAAAAAGTAGTTTCGGCTCGGAAAAAAGAATATGCACCGAATGCGGATGTGCAGATAGGAGGAGGGGAGGAGAAAGGGAGGAATAAGGAGGAAGGGTTTTCAGTCACGTGATCTAGGGTTAGGGGAGTTACTGGGCGCTATTAATTCGATTTGTCACGTGCCCACAGGTTATGAGCTGTGTTATGATGGCTGCCGAAGTGATACAAATCTGCATGAGTCGTGTCCGATACGAGAATACGAGCAGTGCGGATTTGGGAGAAGATAGGGGAAGGGGTAGGGCAAGGGGGAGGTGAACAGTGGGTTAGGGTGCACGTATGTACAGACCGGGGCCACTGGTAGTTTTAGGGAGAGTTGTGATTTCATAACTTTTCTTCTTTTACATTCAATTGATTATAACTTCACATTGTAAGAGTAACCTTTGAATTGAAAAAGATTCATTTTGCCTTGTGGATACAGGTTCTGATGGATGATACGTGTTGTGACAGGCCTCCAATCTGTTACAGTGCAAAATCCGGTAGCTCCCTTGGCAAAACTCCTCAAAAACGACTAGTCTATATCTTGAGAGAATGAGTTGTAAAGAAATTGGTATGGACAATGGATGGGATGTTGATTAGGGGTACAAGTAATAGAACGGGAAGATGAAGAAAATGTTGGTTTTGAGAGTGAAAAATGTACAAGTAAGGGAGCAACCTGCTACAAATCAACATGGTGTGATTCACTTGTTTGTTTGGGCTGTATACTGTAGCTTGGTTCTCCTCAGGTATGTGTAGTGATTGGAGCTACCAGTACTGGTACTGGTACATTATATTGTATGTAATGTGGGTGGTTGAGTGGAGGGAAAGTCATAGTTTGGCTAATTCGAGGGTTATGGATATCTGAGAACGTTGATTGGGCTTTTTCACAGCTTTTTGGTGCGGTTATGAAGAGGTATGAGAAGGGTGTAGTATAGGCCTAACGAGAGGAGAGAATAAAAGATGGAATAAAGGCACAGAGAAGAAAATGGAGTTGGTGGGGGAGTTTTGTAGCATGGAATGAGTGCTGTGGGGTGGTTGTTTTGCTCATATTCGCGTTATTACCGGAGATAAAGTGACTCTCTGAGCATCAAGCTGTGGTTCTAAGAAATGTCATAGAGGCTATAAAAAGTGGAATGAGAAGGGGAAAAGTGCTCCAGTGTGGTCACAGACGCGAAAATCGTCTCATGGTGAACTCTTGAATTCTCTTGGGACTTTTTTGGCAAGTCGAGTGCATCTTGTTGACCCTCAATATGCCCATCCAATCGAGGTGTCATAAGGAAAGGTGTCAAGGATGAGAATGCATGGAATGAAAGACGACAGGTGCTCAAACTGCTCTTTCGAGATGAATGATCACGTGATGGGCTTTCTATTCTTTCTTTGTGGGCTTGTCTTTATTGGAACTTGAGAGCTGCTCTGGCATATTCTACAAGTACTTGTACTTGTACAAGTTAGATCGAAATATAAACCTGAAGCACGGTGACGATTGTACATCACTTTAATTACTTGTAGCTTAAAGAAAAGAGCTACACTGCTATTATTTTCCCCTGCTCCTCACCTCTTATTAACATCGAGTTTCCACCTTTCGGCACGATCATCTCAGCACAATCAATGACACCTTCAACATATGACGGCCAGATCGTGCAAATAAATAAAACACCAGCTCATCTTGGTTTTTGAAACTGCCAATATCCAACTATTGCTTTTCATTACCTTCAGATCTCGTTTGATCTACCATTAACTGTGCATGTCAATACGGGGGTACACCCAACCCCTTCCATAACGCCATTAAAGATACCATAGGAGTCAAACACTTGCCCATTAGAAATTTCTTTACGTTTAAAAACATAGGAACTCACTCACCTAGTTCTTTTCGCGATGAAACTGGCATATTACCCATTTCCCGATTACGTGCCTTTCTTGACCTCATCAAACCCTCAGCTGAAGATCTTCGTTAGATTAAAATAACAAGGAAGGGTTGATTTGGGCTAAACAAGCCTGCTAATGGCCCGTGTTTTTGACTCTCCACATTCTTCAGTCTTACTTATAGTCCTTCATGGGGTACACTTGCACTCTTCTTCTGTCATAACCACCTCTAATTATACAGTCTTATGGACACTATCACTTTAATTCACAAAAACGGAAGAACAAGGCCCGACAGACATTATCTGCACTAAATACAATCCTCATACAACTGTGCTTCCAGCCTGATTCACATGTTTTGCAGCTGTCTACCATCAACCACTCTATCTCACCCTTCCATATTCATACTGATAGATAAGCTGCTGCCATCACCTTTTTGAAAACATCAAGTTCCAAAGGTACAATTATGAATAATAACTTTCTAATCTTCTTCATTATTTCAAATTCTTCGCTTTCCTACCAGTAGACTCGGTAATACAGTACCTCCTTGCTGTACCCTTCCCACACATCCACCAATGCACCATACCAAAGCAGTAACCACACATAGAATCCATTATAGTAGAATATATCTTATTTTCTTGCCACATAAGATCACTTCTAGTTCTACAAATCCTCGTTACTACGATATTGTACTACGAGTACCGGTACTGGTAGTAGACATACCACTTCATATGATACCTTCTCACACCTTTCAAGACACCATACCATATCAGTAATCACTCATGGAGTCCATCATAGAAAACCACACTGTATATATTTATCTATTAACACCATATCTATTTCTCTTGTTTATTATCAACATTTCTAGTACCAGTTAGTAGTGGCATTAACACTCCCATGATATCCTCATGATGCACTCCAATACACCCATACAAGCCAGTAGTCGAGTAGTAGATTCAGGAGTTCATTACACAGTACCGCATTTTTAATCAACACTTCGTAAGACCACTGCTATCTCTATGACTCTTTTTTCTGCTTTTCCAGCCCCAGTACCAGGTAGTAGTCACATTAGCACTTCACATGCTGCCCTTCTCACACACCCCACTACAGCTATACAAACCAGTACTTGACCCAGGAGTTCAGTAGACAGTACCACCTTCTGCTTCAACACTTGTCAAGACCATTTCCTGTTTCACAACTCTAGCTTATTGTCTTAATAGGTGCTCATAAACATACCTCTTTTTCAGTATCAAGATGAGTACCTATTCAAGATATACACCGTCAAAAAGCACCGGTACTCAACTGATGTTACAACCCCTACCCTATACCATCAACTACTCATTATTCTTGTCTCAATTCAATCTATTAATGCATCTATCTAATTCACTCTCACCCTCTTGAAAGGCCCCTCTTGCATCTCCTCATCCTCCTCTTCCCCTAACCCTTCTAGGGCGACAAACCCACCTCTGGTTCGATTCCTCTCTTCCTTCTTTACTCTCTGTTTATACTCTTCTGCCAATTTGACCATTTCTTCCACCTCCATTTCCCCCTGGACTCTTCCTTCTCCACTTAGAACCACATCTCTCATCGTTTGGCGGATTTTTTCCACTTTTGAGTCCGAATTGTGCATGAGATACACGTCCAGAACATTGAGAGCACTTCTTCCTAGTTTTTGGGAGCATTTCAGCACACTTTTCTGCTTTTCAACTTCTCCAAGAATACCTTCCTCCTCAATAAACACCTCCAACCACTCAGATAAAGGGTTGGAGTTGAGAGATAGATGCTCCGACTCTTGATCCAGCTTATCCACTCTTTCAGCTTCTTCAAACATGTAAATAAAGAGTTTTTCGAGCAATTCTTGAGGCAAACTCTTCAATAAAGGCATCAACACCGCCTTATTCGGCTTATTTTTCGAAATCAGGACATTGTGATGCACCATTGTGGCAAACAAGGTCGTGGCATCCTCCTCATAGTATTTAATCACCTGTTTGATCAAAAACACAAACCTCAGTTCGATTTTCGAAGATGCACTATTGAGGTCTGTAAGAGCCGTAAGATCGCGGTTATCGCGGTACAATCTTCGCCATTGTCTGAAGATTTCCTTAATCTCTTCGGAGTCCGCTTTGGGTCCCTTTTGGGCCTCTTCTTCCGCACTCTTAGCCCAATAATTGTCATACAACCATGCCACTGCCTCGTCCACTCCTGCTCGCAATTCCTTCAAACTGGGAAGAGTTTCATGGGTACAAGTGTGTCTCAAATCGACGAGAAAGACGGGAAGGCCAATGTCACGTGCTATCACTTGCATGGGCATTACGTAATTGCCCTTTTGATGGGGATCAATCATTCCATTGACAAATCTGATGAGAGCTGTAGACATGGCCAGACGGGTCGAAATCGCGTTGGAAGAGGGTAAATCTTCAATTTGAGCGCTGACTAACATTCCTGTACATTCGACGGCATGAGGAACGTTTCCTCGAATCATATACGCCTTGGTTCTGGCGATGGCTCTTTTTTTCGAGGTTAGGGCCGATTCGGGGTCGGTCTGGGCCGGAAAAAACCAGTTTTTCAGCTCGAAAAACTCGGAGGGCGTTCGCCAGGGCGTGACTGTTGGAATGGTCGTTTTGGGGGGCATAATAGAACCCTGAAAGTGCTGCTTGAGAGGGGTTGAGAAGATGTATTTTTTTGTATGCACGGAGAAATATATTTTAAAGCGGAAGTTAAAATAATTAAAACTAAAATAATGTAACAGACGGGGGTCGAACGGCGGGACAATTGGGGTGGTGATAAAAATGTTGTAATAAGAAATGCGACACTTCTAGAAGTAACGCCAAGTCGTGATACGAATTTATCGAAGTGTTAATCAACTTGGTCGTATCTTCATTGGCAACCCTAATCCACTTAGCACCCGATTGGTAAATGCTCCGTATTGGGACATAGGGTTAGGGCTGATTAGGGTTTGGGCTGATTAGTCATACCCTTCATTTTACAACAGAAAATGGTTTAATCGGGGAAATACTAAAAGTCACGTGATAATAACCAATCGCTTCAGGAAAACGGGGGGATTCGAATGAACTCGGTTTGAGTCGGTTTGGAGTGGTTTTGGGGGTGGTAGGAGGGTTATGGTTGGTCGAAGTGAAAGAGGGATATCTCGAAATGTTGTTAGCAAAAGGTGCAAGATGAGTTGAAAAAGTGTTTATGCTGAGCATTGGGAACAGAATGAGACCACTCTTGAGTCTGTAGGCCAGCTGGAGGTGGACCAACCAAGTATACTATGAGTCTTAGCTGAAAGTAACAAGAAGTTATCTAGTATGAAATATTGTATGACAACTTGGGGAGATAAGACATTCATTTGGAAGAGGAAAGGAAGGGCTACATTTTGGTATAGCTCATGTTCCTTCATCTCTTTAGAAGTACGGAATATAAGCCGGTTGGTGTGTCAGTAGGGAGGTGGGGGTATATGGCGGTTAGAAGTGGGAATATGTGGATTTGAGAGCTGGGAAGAGGATGGTTATAGAGAGGTAGAGGCGAGGATTCGAATGGTATAGCTCGCATTCTTCTACGACGTCTAGAAGGCGAAATAGAGACTTGTAGTGGGGGTATGGTGTTGAGTAAAGGTAAGAAGTGGAATTGGGGTGGTAGAAACCTGAAAAAGGGGTCGAAAAGTGCGGGGGTCGGTTGATATGGGCTCAATAGGGGTAATGGTTAAGTTTCCAGTGTTTTTTTATGTTTATTGGGGTGTATTATCTCTGTTGTAGTAGACTTTCGAATAATCGTGATAAAGAGTGTGAAAAAGATGAATGGAAACATACTTTGGGTAACAAAAAGTGGTTTGTCGCTGAACACCAGTCTGTTTAAATGTCCTGTGTCTCTTATTCTGCAAAATTACTTGGTTTATCTGCTATTTAATCAACTTAACTCTGGGCCTGGATTCGGGTCTTGTCCTAGCTGACATGCAGAACAGAAATATGCAGTAGAAATGATGTTAAGAACAAAAATAGGTTGTTTCTTACATTCCAGTAGCTATGAATAACGTCATGAGCGTTTTTTCTCGTCTATTTTCAGCTTTTTTCATCAATACACCGAGTTGTGCCTGGCCACATGTTATGTTTCGTCAATGATGCTCACAGAAAAGAGGAATATGAGGCAGGGACATGTTTAAAGCACAAGAAGAAGTAACCATTCACATTAGCATAGCTAGTTGGACAGCTCTAGTATTCTTTCATGTCAAGTTTCAACTTTTATTCGCGAACCAATGGACTTATCCTTACACCTAGTTTTTCTGCTACCGTTCAAGCTCACAGAAAAGAGACAAATGAGACATAGTTATGCTCAGAGTAGCTGAAAGTGCTTATATCGCTTGATTTCAGCTTTTTACCTTTTATTTATCACATGACTACGCCTGTAATTTATCCTCAACCAATGAGGTTGACAGAAATGAGAAATACACGCAAGTTGTGTGTACTGGCAAGAAGTAAGTAATCAGAGGCAAGTATATAGCTAGCAAAACATTGTGCTCTTGTTATCTTAACCGATTTCAACTTTTATCCATCGTTAATCAGGTTATCCCTTTTTCTCTCAACCAGAGGCGTTGACACAAGTGCGAAATACGCGAAGATTTTATACTGAGCATAAGAAGAAGTTTTCTCTTGTCTACTACTGACTTTTGTGAATGTTATTGGGTTTCTAATACTGTCCAGTACAACTTTTTCTCATCATTTATCGAGCTGTATTATCCATGCTCTGGCTATCACTTTTCAAGTTACAAACAAGAGGACTGTTAGCTACTGTAGCTTGATCTACTGTCGGCAGAAAAATACCGGTACTCGTATTTGTCACCTCTTTTACCTCTTTTCAGCTTTCTTATTGCAATTCATCAAGTCTCAGATGTTGAATAAAACGGTACCGGTAATTATATAAGACAGTTGTATTCTCAAGAGAAATACAGAGGAAAACAACAAGTCTCATAATGCTCAGTGGACATTTGATCACTTCTGGTTGCTATCAAACTTGTTTTTGTTGTACCTTCAAGTTCAACAAGTAAGAGACAAATACCAGAACCTGGAAGAACTCGATGAAATGGCAAAGAAAACCTGAAACCGAGCTTTATAATAGATTTGTAATGTTTTTAAACACTGAAGGAGTATGTTAGGCTACCTCTTTCCTCGGAAATATGTACTACTACCGGTACAGCGTGTGATCATAGGCATAATGTGAACATAGGGTGAATCGATAAGATGCCATGAAAACCACAAACGAAGTAGCAAAAGTCTCTCATAGAGTCCAAACCGGTTCATTCCGTACAGCTGGCAATTTCAAGGTGTCTTACTTATATTAATTTTGCCTCGGTTTCATTTGTAGTTTATGGACTGGTATAGCTCGATAAATTGATAACAAAAAGCTGAAAAGAAGATAAATGAGTGACTCCAAATGTTTCAAACCGTTAAAAGTACCTATTTCAGCGCTTTTTCCTATCACACTCTTGGATTTGGATTGCTATTACCCCCCTTTTAGCCCTATGTAGGGAGAACTCGAATCCATCATAAAAACCGCTGAAATAAAGCAGTATAAAAGTTGCTGTATGTGTCTAGCAGTCAAAAATACGTGAAATTGAACTCAACTCTGCATTAAACACATTTAGCTGCTATATTTCTCCCTGTTCCGTAGCTAGCGTGAAAGGAGAGATAAACCTCATGTTTTGAGAATTGATAACAATCAACATAAAAGCTGTTAATTAGTACGGAAAATTCCTGATGACAATCTCCGTGACTACTAGCAGGTAATCGATGGCTTATTATGTCGCTATTTATGATTTTACAGTAAATGGTTTTACTTCGACAAATTGATGTAAATAAACTGAATCAAGCGTCAAAAGAGGTCCTGTATGCTTCATCTAGCTTGTAGTAGATATCTTGTCATACCTTGCTACGAAAATGCCATTCCGCTTCCATCAATGTAGCTTTAGTGTCCTACTTACTTCTCTATTTCAACATTGAGCCTCGTTCTTGCATTTACTTGTACATTGAGAACTGAATGGCCCCTATTTGAAGAGATAAGTATAATGGAGGCGAGCAAGAGCTATCTCAAGAAACCTAGAGGTACTAAGACTGTTATAATCAATGTTTATAAGTTGCTTGTATCTTTTACACCTGTTTGTATACCATCTTGTAACAACTGTGGAATGGGAACTGTCTCTAGACTAGCAATAAAAGCAGTTATACAGTTATCAGAGTAACGAGTGTTATTGCTTGACTTATGAACTACAATTCTAGAGTGTCATCTCTCTTGATTACTTTCTATCCCTTTTCTGAGGGTACTTCTCAAATATGAGCCAAGAAGAAGTAGGAGAAAGGTATCGATAAAAGACATTAATAGGAACTGTAAACTTGATAGATAGTTTCTGTGAGTGCATAAAACGTATTATTCTAAGTGATCGAAACTACAACACTGTTTTTTCTTGAGCACCTCTTATAAGTCTGTTTCATGTCTGACTAGATGACACTCTAGAGTTGTTAATAATCTGGAAATTAGAAGCTAAGAGGTGGAAAATGAGCCAATGAGACTTTCTGATTAACTCTGGCTACTTTTGTGATGTTCGTTCAAGATTTATGGCCCCAAAAATGGCTTCTCTACCAATTATGGGTTCTCAGGTTGAAGATGAAAAGGTGCAAGAATACAGGACTTCATTAGTAGTGAGATCTAGGGGTAATTCAACACTTCAATAGAAGATTTTAACATACTTGGGGAAGTTCTAGTAGCTACCTGCGGGAAAATATAGCCTGAATACGTCATCTCAAGAAATGTTAGGAGAGCTTGATCAAATGCTATCAAGACTCCTTAAGAGAGAAATGAAAAGAAAGTGAAGAACAATGGCACTCCAATGACCAAATAGACCCATTTCAAGACTTCATTTGGTATATTTTGTCTCCTTCGGTTCCATTTACGATGTTCATGGTACTACTGGTACATACCAGTATAGTACATGTTGAGATATTCACAAGAAAGAAGCGGGGAAAACATGCCTGACTGTCTCATATGGTAGATAGGACTTGGAAGAATAGACTGAGATAGTCTTCACTTTCTTATTGCTTCTTATTGGCTGTCTATGACCTCTTCAGGAGATGCTACTTGAACAAGGAGAACTAGAGAAAAATTATTTGAGAAGTAAATGAGCCGGGGACTTGATCGTTTTCTGAAAGAGGTCTGAATATATAACGTCAGGTTAACTTCTCCACCTCAATATATTGTTCTTCTCAGTCTTTCAACTGTCTTCCTTCTTGAGGTACCGGTACTGCTATTGGAGAAGAGCAATGTTCCCTACAAGTTATAACTAGAGTATTAGACATGATCATATGCAACTGGTGGTGCAAAAATCTTTTAAAAACAACTTTCCAAGCTTGATTTCTGTTTATTGCGTCCATAATGGGCAATACTGTCGACCTGCTGTTCTCCAAAAAACCACAATCCTATATACCAGACATAACAGCACCAAGGTATGGTACTTGAGAGATGAAATAGCTTCAACAGCGAATCTATGACATCATTCTCAATGTCTCATGTTGTTTCCTTGGTATTTGTGAAGTTCTATCCCTGTAGCAGGATCAACCAATACATCAAGAACGTCTCAACACCAACAACAACCATACTAAATCATTCTGAAGCCAAACTGCCACATCAGCCGGACGTAACCGATACAAAGACCCTAGCCACCTCAAAGTAGATTTTCTGTATCTCCTCTCACGCTGTGCACAGGACCTTCAGCATCAAGATACTTATTTTGATCCAACTTATGTTACCTCAGTATAAAGAGGATATCCAGACATTACTCAGTAAGAATGTTTAATATCAGATTTGCAGTTGGTGGAAAAAAGATCTATTTTTCTATCTTTTTTGTCTGAAGCCGTTTCATTCACTTGAACGTTTATATAAGTCGTGGCTGTTACCTTGTAAATACCAATTCAACGTAATATCTCGAAATACCGTTACTGTGACTACAAAGACACCATCAACCTGCGTCCGTGCACTACTGCTTCACATCCGCTTCCTTTCCGAGTCGGACCATTGTCTCCTGAACTCCCTTCCCCTCTTCACAATGTCGGCTTCGGGAGAATGTCGGAGTAACAGGTGACATAGATTTACACCAAGAGGAGTTCTGCAAAAGGAAAAGACAAACTGGGGGAAATGACAATGGCATGACATACAATAGAAGTCATATTATTTGTCTTCTTAACATTGACTGGCATCTCCATCACACAATGGACTTGACTTGTGGATCTAGTCGTCTAAGGAGGGTCCTGAGAGACCCTGAGCTATATCAGTGCCGAAAATATTGACAAGTCTCAAATTTCATGTTTTTTCTAACATAATCGACTTCTTGCTTTGAACTTGTTGATGTGGATGGCCTTGTCTGTCTTGTTCATACAAAGATGACATTGTCCTCTTTATGTAAATGCTCTGACTTATAAGATGAGGAGAAGGCGAACAAACGTGTCTTTAAATTCACACTCTTCCCCACTTACAATGTCTACTGAATTACACATTGAAAGACTGTGTTCCTTGAGTTATTGATTCATCAGGAAAGACTGAGTTGATACCCCATTAATGATCCCCAAGTGTCTACCAGATGCCAAACTTCTTGATTTTAAGGAAACTGCCTTCTATTTCCACTCTACCAGCTCATTGTTCCCCTCGCGATACTGAAAGGTGTCAAAGAGACCCCACATACCCCTCATGGAACATTAGGACTCAGTGATGGTGATACAAAGACACACAATGACAAAGATATCGTCTACAAGTACCAAGAGTAGTATTTTTTCTTTATGAAAATACGGTACAAAGATCTCCCAGCTCTCTTAGAGCTCTTCTCTTCAAGTCTGCGTCACCTACTGGTAAGTATAAATGATAGAACATTCACATCCCAAGTTACAGCAGAGCCTCTCAAATGTACACAGCAAGTGTTCAAACATCACTCTTAACTAATTGAACAAGTTCTTATGGTAGCTGTCTTTCTATTTTGAAGTCTCTCAATCACCTTGTCTACCTACAAGAACGAAGAGCATACCACAAGACAAGAGAGTATACACATTAAGAGACAATGCAAGGGCTTCCGGAGCTATAGCGACTAAAACAGCAGTCAAATGACGACTAAAACTTCCATTGTATTCAACAGTTACTGGTATAGAAACTCCTGCTCCTCAAAGCACTCACCCTGACCTCTCAACTGACAGCAACAATGTCTGTATAAAGAGTCCAACAACTTGCACTTGAACATAAAGAGATGACGACACCGCCGAGCTCAGGTCAAATTAATTGAAAATAAGTGTCTCGTCTGGAAGAGAAGGTGATAATAAAGTACAACATCTCTTATAGGGCCTATCATACCATGTCCTTCTACCAGTCTATAGGAAGAGTATCACACTCTATTATAGAAGAGAGTCTACCATCACAGCAGCTTCCATACATACAGATACTCAATAAATTCGACATTGGGTACGTGTACTTGTACCAATATTGACGGTCATCTCAAATCTCGATATATCTCTCTTAGGTGATGATGGACATCTCAACAACGGGTTCACTTGAAGTTGAGTCCTTGAGACTTGAGGACTACTTTCTCTTCACTTTCCAGACCTTTGCCACCAAGAAACATCCAGCAATTCATTCTTTATATCTACTCTCCCTTCAACTAATACTATGACTTGATATAGAGCTTCCATTACCTCACAGTGGAACATACATACCTACACTTACACCAAGACCTTTTAGATACTCTAACAATGAGTCTTATAGTATAAACTGTTTGGACTGGAGGTACTTGTAGCTCTTTGACCCTGTCTAATAGAGCATTCGAGATGTCAGTACGGGTACCGGTACCAGTATAGAATATGTGCCTAGAGAAGACTGATATCAAAGAACATGGTCATTTCATTAGCAATCAGGGCCACTGGTAGTTTATTATCATTTTGAATCTCAAAGTAATAATTGATCTCCAGTCAACAGTACTTTAGCTACATCTTCTCTTATTCATAGACACATCCATTATTCTGAAGTCATCTACTCGGACTTCTTCTCAAAAAACGAAGTGTCCTTCTTGCAATACTTTATCCAGCCTAGAAGACCGTCACACTCTACTGGGAACCTACATGAGAGTATACAAGATGAGAGTATACCACCAGAGCAAGTTCATTCATACAACAAACACTTTCCTCAACATAAATGAGACCTTACGCTTAAAGTCTCCCATATCACTTCCATGAACCATAGCATGATCAACATGTATAAATTCTGATCCCAAAGCTACTATCACATGTTTCAATAAGATACTTCTCGTACCTAATCCAGCCAATACAGTATCCCTTGTCCAACCTTTCTTTCTGTAGATATTCAGACTCTGCGTCTCACCATTGGACAAAGACCAGACAAGAGTGAGACACCAATCTCGAATTATTCAATCATCACTTATGATCAAAATGTATCCAAAAGCAAACCCCAGAATCGAACCCTGTACCGTCAGTACATACACAAACAGCTCGTCTCACACAAAACGACCAGTCACTTCGATTCCCACCAACCACTGGTACCATTGAATCACCAAGTTCGATTCCCACAACCACCCACCACTTAGTCACCAAGTTCGATTCCCACAAACCCCAACCACTTATGCTAGTTCGAATCCCACCAACCGTTCGAATCCGCTGAAATAATTTTCAACAACTTTTTCTCAACTTTTGCACTCACTGTCTCACCTCAGTCATGTCAAACGCCGCATAATATGGTCCAGACCAAAATCTCTTTATTGCGAGCACAAAGAAGGTGGAGAAAAAAAGGGACGTTTATTAAACGGACGGGAATCGAACAAAGGAGAAAATAAAATGGGATAATAATAAAAATAATTGTTTAATTACAAACTCATTCAGAACATTCTTTCAAGTCAACAAAGAATGACTCACAGATTTTGAAATAAAATACTTATAACAAAATGAGAGGTATAGAAATGTTCCCTGAGAGTAGCTGAATCGATTGGTACCGTTTCCAAAAATATTGATCCACAATTGCAAAAGTTATGACGCGTCTTCCATCTTAGAAAATGGTAACTTTTTCAATACTCATCCAAATTGAACCAAAAAAATCCCAAAATACTCCTCTCGCTCTGGAGATTCATTTGCGCCACATCTTTCCCTCCCATCTTCACTATCCACTTTTCTACTCACTTTTGACTAACTCTTCCTTCTTAAAATTAAGCTTTATGACACATACACCTCGGGTTAGAGTTTACATTAACCTTTCCCCAAACCCTCTTTTAGGGTTTCGACCAAGACACCCAATGCAGCATAATATCCGGGGTAATGACGTCACCGGTCACATGCGTAAATTAGAGCAACGAAAATTTGTGCAGACACAAACTCAACAAAAAAAGACCCAAACCCCGTCAAAAACGACTTTTGAATAGTGTGATCGAATTGTCCGGGTTAGGGGAGTGTATTACCGCTTTCCTTTTTGTGCCACGACGTCTGTGTCACAAGTTATGCTGACTAATGCAGCGCAATGTCCGTGGTGCCGCACCGTGCATTGCTTGTATGCGTCGCTGTGGGCTGGTGCGCCTTGTGCGTCCAGGTGCAGGATGCTTTTTTCCTGCTGCCACGTACCCCGCAACCGTTTAAAATCCGGGGTACGGATTAGGGTTGCGCTCATTGGCGAATAGGTGAGGTCATGAGACGAGGTGTGAGAATATTATGAGGCACAGGAGGACAGATAATATGAGGCGATATTGCTTAGTGCACAGGTGCAGATATTGGCGTGGGGGTCAGAATCGAACGGAGGTGGTGGGAAATGGGGTAATGCCGAAAGGGTGACGAACAAAATGGGGAATTGAAAGGACAAAAAGGAATGACTGAGGAAGGAATCGAAGGGAAAAGAAAGGAAACAGGAGGAATCGAACGAAAAAGAAATGTAAAAAAGTGTGATCGGGAATCGAAGAGGAGGAGCAGAAGAAAAGGTGATAAGGAGGAATCGAAGAAAGAGATGGAAAAAGAAATAACGAAGGTGAGGAATCGAAGAGATGGATACTGTAAGAAGATAAAAGTAATAAGCAAGAAACGAAAGAAGAAACGGAGATAAGGAGTAGGGTACCGGTACTGTACTTTAAGAAGAAGAAAGGTTACGTAAGCCGTATATGAATGGCTACATAATCAGATGTTGGATGGTGGCTGATTTTTTTTGAGAACTTTTTTGTTATATTTTTTCTTCTTTTTCTTGTTATTTTCTGGTTATTTGTTTGTCATTATTTGCTTGTCTCTTGTTCAATTCTGGCTTGTTACATAACCGCTTGTACAATATGACTTGTTGCTTGTCACATCCTGCTTGTTCACTTCCTTCTTGTGCTGGTGTGGAAATTAAGGGGTACAAACGGAACATGTTCAAAATGTTACCAGTACGAAAAGACGTGTATATTATCACACCATTTGGCCATGTGACGGAGAGGGAGGGGACCCAAGCGGTGAACTTGTTTATACGAGTGTTTATGGGACTTGTTGTGTTTTTACGACTTGTATTGAGATACCTGTTCTTATGTTAATTCTTAACGTTAGGTGTACGAGTACAATGGGGGTGGAGAGGAGCTTCTGAAGTGATGTAGTTTCCATACGTTTGCGTTTTTGAAAACGTAGAGCTGTTCATAAAAGTGTAGAGTATTATAGGAACTTGTTAGGTCCTTCTGAGTTGTATATCCACCTCTTAAAGACATGTTCTCATGAGGTAAGGGGATTCTGAGAAGCACGTTATAACATGACATTTCTATGATATAGCTATTGGTCTTTTGGAAAAGTCAAAAATGTTTATACTGGTTTTACGAGTGTTATTACAACTTGTTATGTCTTTATGACTTGTATTGCCGCCTCGTTTAGTCAGTCTTCATCTCACTCTTAGTATACAGTAAGAAGGTGTAAGGACTTAGAGGAGAACATTATAACGTGCCATTTTCATCACATATATTACAATTAAAAGCTATATAACTGTTCATACAAGTGTTGGGAGTGTAACCACAACTTCTTGTGTCTTTCGGGTACTTCTATCCACCTCTTCAAGACACTCTTCTCTCGTGTTGATACTCCACGGTAGGTGTATGGTAAGTCAGTTAAGAGAACTTACTAAAGTAGTGGATGAGGAGATATTTTGACATTTTGAAGTTGCAGAATTGTCTATACGAGTGTCAAGACTAATACTGGAGCTTCTTGTGCTTTTCTGAGTAGTATCACCAGCTCTCATAGACACTCTTCTTCCATTCCTCTTAGTAACGATGCGACTAAGCGAGGAACATCAAAAGTGATGTTTAGGTGGAAAAATGGCATTTTGAAGTTGTAGATCTGTTGATGTGAATTTAAAGAACAACATTGCATCTTCCTGTATCTTTATGAGTGGTATTTCAGCCCATTGAAGACACGTTCTTACTGTACTTGTTGGCACAAGGTAGAACCAAGAAGTGCTGTAAAACGTGTTATATAAACATAATTGATATTTTGAAGCACATCATCTGTCTATATGAGTGGTAAAAGCATTGTGGCAGCTTATTACGTCTTTATAAAGAGTACCTCCATCAATTGAATGGACTCTTCTCTCATGTCTCTAGTCAGCCCTAAGGAACTGGTGGGACTCAGAGAAGTACATCCTAGGATGGTATACTCAGGTATGTGACATTTTAAAGCTATTGATACGAGTCAAAAGAGTTATATTTGACCTTCTGATTCATTTCTGACGTCTTTATCCACCACTTGGAGACATCTGTTCTCTGTGATATACGAGCATCTCTTAGGTTGAAGCAATGACATGAAGACCAAGCTATAAGACAGATCAAGAGTCCAATTATAAGGAAAGCAGTACCAAATGATTTTCCAAGTCATTCTGAGTAGAACCGTATACTTTTTATCTCTACATTCCACTAACTTATCCTCATTCTACTGGATCATACTTCTAGGAATAGATACTCAGATATAGCTCTAATAAGGACCTCCTAAGACCCCAATATTGGCGACAAAAACGCGTTCAAACGCACTGAATCTGTTCATTCAAGTATTTCGAACCATCTGGTATACTTTTATTCATTTCTGACATCTCCACTATCATTCTGTACACGTCTATTCCCACTTAGCACTACTCCACACCCTACTCTCCCAGTCGACATTATACTTACCCAGCTCTCACCACACCACATCCACTTATTCCGCCCAATACTAGTCCAATCACAGAAACAACACCACCATTCGACTCGCCTAACCTCCCTCTTTCTAACCATACTATTCCCGTCTCTCCAGCCCTTCTACAACGTCTTCTTAGTGACTTTTCGTTTTTCAAAAAAAAAAAAAAAAAAAAAAAAAAAAAAAAAAAAAAAAAAAAAAAAAAAAAAAAAAAAACCAACCTGCCTCCTGCTTCTAAGTCTCCACCATGCCCACCTCCATCGCATCTCCAAATGTCTCATTTCCGCGTCGTAACTGTTGGACATTTTCTGTTGTACACATTTCTTACAATTGCTCTGAACTAAGTTATACCGTATTCGATGTTGTAAAATGGAAGGGTCTGACTAATAAGTCCTAACCCTATGTCCCAATACGGAGTATGGTGTGACCAACCATTTCGCCTATCAGGTGTTTTATACAAGTGGTTTAGGGTTGTTCAAGCATATACGTGTCAATATATCCCAATGGTATACCAAGTTAATCAACACATCGATTATCGCGGTATCACCACTTGGAGTAACATCTATAAGTGTGTATATCGTAGCATTGTACATCGGTCATTACAGCATTCGATTGTTGATAAAGTGAGACAACCATGTGGCACAGGGTCCCTATTATTACACGATATACGCTAGCTACAGCTCTCATAATAGCACCATTCGATTCCCCTCGCTGAGCTGATTACAATGGTACCAACCATGTCCATATTTAACCAACCAATCACCCTCCACCCTTTTTCTCCATTTCTCCGTAATACATTCACAGCAAGTGCCAAGATACAATCGAACAAATACATGTTT
Organism: Yarrowia porcina; assembly: GCA_900519025.1. Lineage (NCBI taxonomy): Eukaryota > Fungi > Ascomycota > Dipodascomycetes > Dipodascales > Yarrowia > Yarrowia porcina. The sequence continues at coordinate 799,574 of ULGT01000005.1, forward strand.
GCTCCCATTCAAACAAAAAGTGCGATCCTCTCATCCGAGCAATACAGAAACTGCTTAGTCATCTTCCATAGTACTAGTACGGCATGTGACAGTTAACATCTTCACACTGCTTAGTCATCAATAAGACCCACTTAACTTGACGAATATCGATCCAATTTCAAATCTGAGAGCACCAGTGAACTCCCCGAATGTCAAGGATTACAATGGTATAGATATCTCCCTTACTAATCATATAAATACCCCTACATTCTCTATACTACCACATTTTAACACGGTCCCAAGTTCCCATCATACTCCTTCAAAAGTGCTTTAATACTGGATCTGACAGCACCAGAAGATACATCAAACTCTGGGGATTAGAGTGGTATAAATATCTCCTCGATTAAAGATTAGGAAGCCTCTATATTCTCTATACCCCCACCTCCCTATAAGGAATATGGGATATACTCCATAACTTGCTCAATACTGATCAGATTTTTACAAGAGCTAGATTAAACGACTCTCCGGACTCCCAGAAATACAAAGATACAGCTCTCTGGTATACTTACCTAACAAATATCTCTGTTATGAAGCTATCTATAGTGTGCAAAGGCACCCACACCTATCCCTCATAATTCTCTCGATTGCCATCCAAAGTCAATGAAAACTGCACCAAAAGACTCCCCAGATCTTGAGGATCTCAAATATACCATTATTTTTTCTACTCGCCATACAAAATCTTTTTTTATCGAGCACATGAAGTTCCCACACTTAGTCTCTAGATATACCCTCCTTATAACACCAACACTTGTTCGATTCTACATATGAGAGTACCAGAAGACTCTCCTAGCTGTAAGGATTACAAAGGTATATTTATCTCTCTTGGTCACCATACAAAGTCGTTTTCAAATTGCCACTTCAAGTTCACCAAAGTAAGTACATCCCTCCAACTTCCCCAGTTCTTGTCCTATTTGAAATCAGACAAAAGTGGTGTGCTCCTAGTGTCTACATTACCCCAATTACCAACTCCATTCTCCTCCAACTTACTCCACTTTCCCGTTATGACTTCTCTCTTCTTCCACTATAAAGACGCAGTTATAATGACGAATAGTGGTGCTAGAGAAAAGAGAAGTTAATAGCTGTGTTATTGAAGCCTCAATGAGCAAAACAGTCTTTTCAAATTCAAAATCGGACGTATATTCCCCATTCTATTCTACTTAATCCATTCCAGTAGACCTTCCTCTTCTTCACTATAGTAGAGGGAATTGCGACAAAAGAAGTACACAGAAATGATCTACACGGCGCCCTGATTCGAACAGTGGTCTTTTTGTACACCCTTGTCGTATAAAAGTGGTCGTTTTTGTTGGTTTTCGGCAAACCACTTTTGGTCTTATCATGTAGAGAGTTATAAGAGACTTGGGAGACTTGAGAAACTCCAGAGAAGTCTCTTATTAGATGGCGGAGGCAGTAGAAACTTCTCATAACCTCTTTGTTTTGTTTTCTTCTTTTTTCCTCTCATTTACTCACTTCTCATTTACTTACCTTTACTTAGCACATTACTTACCCCTACCCACGACCTCACCTTAAACCTCTTCCACCCTCTTTACCCTCTCTCCCTCCTACACACCACTCTCACCAACCCACACTTCCAAAGCGGCGGACGCAATCATGTTCTGTCTCCAATTCGGCGGGAGTAGGGGAGGGGAGAGGGGTGTCAAGTACGGGGCAGGGGGCACATTACACAGACCAATGTTGGTTGGCACAAGGCTGACCACTTTTGGTTTGTGCACAAACACAAAAAGCCAAAGTGTGGTGGGTGACAGATTAAGAGTCTCCCGAAAAGACGGAGCCAGGGCCAGCAGAAGCAGACCAAACAACAGAAGCAGTTGTGCAATCGGGTGCTGATACTTGGGGACTGGTCACAAATATCAGAGATATGCGTCCCAGGTTATGTTTGAACTCACTCGAGAGTAAGACTCGCTACTACTCTCAACATCTCCAAATGAGAAGATCTACGAGAGCCATTGTCATGTGAGTCAGGATAGGTGATAGATTCTCTTCTCAAGTGATAGGTGGTATCTCCTCTAACACAATTACTGTGGTTAGGGGTGTCTGGAAAGGTCACGTTGAATCAGAAGAAGAGAGAGTAGAACAGTAATTTAACCAGACATCCGAGATACCACAGTTGAGATTAGTCAGCCAAGTATCTTCCTCTCTACAAGTGTTCTCCTCTTTAACGAGCCCTCCTTGTCTAGAGAGTAAGCTAAAGATAGAGGATCTAGAGGTCTCCAAAATTACAACAAAATTATGAGATACAACTACCAAAAGTACACCTCCTTATAGCCCCAGCTCCCACGAGCTCAAATATCTACTTCTTTTCCCTGTAACTCCTCTATCTCACTCAATAAATGGCTTCCTGTACTTCTTATAGCAATACCCAAATCTAGAACTCAACACATTCCTTCATACTCTTCTAGATTCTCCAAAACACGTCCAAAAAACATGCAACAACAACTATCTGAACCGTTTCCTTCTCCTCATCCTGGTGGTACTAACCAACTGCCATTATTCGTAGAAATGGTGTTGAGAGAGCTATAACAAATGTCCAGCAGTATTACTACTTGGCGTAACACCTAAGTGTGTATATCGTAGCATATACATCGATTATTACATTACATCTCAACTCCCTCCATTCCTATCGTTCTTCTACTGTACATCATTACTACAATTACAGCCACTACAAGATCAACACATCTACTCGCACTTCTACGCCATTGTCGCACATTCGCTTCGCACATTTCGCTTCGCTCAATGTGCTCGCTCATGTGCTCGCTCGTGTACATGAATAAATAATGCAATAATATACATCACCTGATCTGGCGGGCCCGGAACCGCAGCGCCTCGGCCATGGTTTTCATGTAGGGCCACACGTAGACGGAGGTGAGCATCTTGGACACCACGTGCAGCGTCAAAAGAGATAGCCGTTGCTTGGGGTTGGCGATTTCGGGCGTGGGCAGGTTATCGATCGCCAACAGCGCCAGATCGATCGAGCCGTCCTTGTCCTTGACCGACTCACAGACCCGGAACAGAATCTTGGACATTCGGATCCACAGCTGGGCCTCGGCGTCCGTCCACATGGTTTTGGGCTTGAGCTCGAGCCGTCGGAAAAACTCGCTCACCACCAGTCCACAATCAAAGATGGCCATCAGAGCGTGGATAAATGTCTGGGAAACGAGTGTTTCCATGGTCCATCGAACCGAGTGCTTTTCCCAGAGAGAAATGGAGTCTGCCGAGTACGAGGCAGCCTCCAGAAGGCCGTGGAAGTCGACGGACATTCCATCGTCCAGCCGCGTCAGTTCCTCGCCCATGAGCTGGAAGTTGCGCTTGGCAAAGGCCTCCTTGACGGGCTGGAGGTCCACGTACGTTCTCACGTGGGCTAGAGAACTCAGGGGGATGGCATCACTCATCAGAGGACCATACTGAGAGTTGGGGGAAAGAGAAGCGAGAGGAGACATGGACCAGGTCGTTTCCCAGGTCCGCAGAAAGCTCTCAATGGGCTTCTTCTGGAGATTGAGCCATGCCCGCTGCTTTTCTTCGTGAGATCCATGCCAGTTTCTGTTGAACACTTTTCGTCGTTCACTGATTTCGAGTAGAGCTCCGTACATCAGCGACAGAAGAGTAAACTGAGGAATCTTGTCAACAAGAGTATGACCTTGAATGAGAGAAGTGAGGCACTGCCCGTAAGAGGGACCTCCTACGGTCGTTTTGAGCGACCCATCGAGCTCCTTGCGTTTCACAATATCCCACCATTCATTGGCACACTGAGACGACCAGAGAGACTCGTCACAGGGAGAACCGCACACGATATCCGAGTTTTTCAAGCTCGTACACACATTGTAGCCCGTAGCCACGAGACAAGACAGCGCGTGGATGGCGTGCAGAGTTCGAATCCGCGTCTGGACATTGATAAAGTAATGCCACTTGTCCGAAACAGAAGAGTCCGGGCCAGGAAGAGAAAAGAAGTTGTGAGCTGGAAGATGAAGACCAGCGGCTCGAGCAAGAGAGACCACTGCCGACGCCTGAGCTACAGCGATATCGTTGACCAGCGCATCATCTGAAAACAGACCGTAGACCACTCCCAGGGTAAGGGCCTGAATCAACCAGATGGGAGTATCGTTGCCGGCAGCTCCTTGCTGAGCATTGACTCCCTGAGCCGATGCTGCTGCTGCTCCTTTACCTCTTCGTCGTTCGAGGTAGGCGTGCACACAGCACCGGGAGACTTCGAAAATGGACTGGGCCACATCGAATTCAAACAGGTACCGCGCTCCAATAGCCGCCATACACAATGCCAGGGGGATATTGTCGTTGTTGAACTCGAGCGTGGAATGCAGGAAAGGCAGGTGTTTGGCAAAATGGTCCTGGAACGCCACCACGTAGCGCTGGAGGTCCGCAGTGTTGGGCAGCTTGAAGGCTGTCTGGTAAGGAGTGGGTGTAGACAGCACGTTCAAAATCTCCAGACGGATTTGGGGAGTAATAGTGGGACCCTGGTACGTCGGAGGAGATGGTTGCTGCTGCTGCTGCTGCTGAGTGTGTTGGGGCAGCATGGACTGGTGCATATGTGCTGGACCATGGGGGCCCTGTTGCATTGGCAGCGCTGAGGAGGCGGCGGAGGGCTGGTAGTCCTGGTTAAGCGACTCGAGGAACGAGTGCACGTCTTCGGACGAGTTGATTGTATGGGAAGAGGGGCCTCCGGGGGCGGGGTTAGCGGGGGGTTGTTGGAAGTCGAGGTCCAGGTCGAGATCCAGGTCCATGGGGGGCGCGGAGGAAGGGCCGGAAAAGGCGGTATGGAACTGCATTGAGTTGGGGGGAGTTAGGATCATGTCAGAGGGGGCGAATGACATCATAGGAGAGGCGGACGAGGTCAAAAGGGACATGCTGGGGCTGTGGAGGGGGCCCTGCTGAGCTCCCTGAGGGCCGTGACCCTGACCCTGACCTTGAGTCTGACCTTGAGCCTGGTTCTGGCCCTGCTGCTGACCCTGACCCTGGCCTTGTCCCTGCCCAGCTCCTGTATCCACATACTGAGACATCCAATCAAAGTCGTCGTTATGAACCTCGCCCGAAAACATGGACATCAACGGCTCATGTTTGACACCGGTATCGTCTGGAGATTCGTGGTTCAACAGTCTCGGATTCACAAACGACGACTGGCCCTGCGACAACAGAACCTCGTCAATACAGTAGTCCGGGTTGGCCAACGTCGCAGGAGCCAACTGAGGAGTAGAAAACTCCACCTGGACATGATCATCGATGGGAAACTTGTCCTTCAGCATATCAATATCCGCGTCTCGAAGGTACGAGGCCGAAGACGATGCTGAAAACGACGCTGGCCGGGTTCGTCGGCCTCTGAGCTCTCGATCATTGTCCATATGGTTTTCCGGGTGCATCAACAAGTCAGAGAAGGACGTTTTATCGAACGGATTGGTGAAGGCCGGAGGAGACATGGGCGGTAGGGGGTGTCCAAGAGGAGATCCTCCTTGTCCGTGGGGGGAGCCATGTGGAAGACCTTGGTGGTTTGTGTGGCTCTGGTTCTGTGTGTGGTTCTGTGTGTGGTTCTGTGTATGGTTCTGAGTGTGGTTCTGTGGGACATGACTCTGGCCATGTTGTGCCTGGGTCTGGTGACTCAGATGCTGGCCCGCATTTTGAGCCAGGTGCTGTCCTCCTCCCACGTCCTTAACACTACTTCTCCTCCTACTGACTTTACCTTTGGGAGACTCTGGGAAGTTTGCGTGCAACTTCTGTCTGTGTCGCAACAACAAATCTCGACGAGCAAAACACCGCTCACAGATGGGACACTGGAAGGGCCGCTCCTTGGTGTGCGACCGCTCGTGCCGCTTCAGGTGCTCCAGCCGCGCAAACGACCGAGTACACGTCAGACACACATGAGGTCTGGGCTTGTCGGTTCGAATCTGGAGCGACTTTGTGGGGATGGGCTCGGTGCCCTGGATGGCGGGATGGCCCGCGGCCTTCTGGGCGGCCTGCTGGGCGGGCGTGATGGTGGTGGCGCTGGAGCTGTTGGGGGGAGCTCCTGCTGCTGCTGACGTGGCGCTCTTGTCGTGGAAAGACGTCATGACAAAAGACTCGCCCTGGGGAGATGGAGGAGTAAGAGTTTCCAGCTCGGCAAGCATTGGTCAAAGTTTATGTGAGGACAACAGCTGTGAGTATTGGGGTGGTCTTTTGGAGTGGTTTGGTCGTTTTCGGGTGTGTTTTTTTTGAGTCGTTTGGGTCGCTATTTTTTGTGTCCTCTGACTCTCTCAATGTCGTGCCCTCGTGGTGAGCCAAAATTGGGTCTTGGACAGGGTGGACAAGCTCATTATATTGCAACTTGCCTCCCGGCATTTTTCTGGGATTGAGCGTCGAGCCAGAAAACCTAGTTTAGGGTTTGGGTTTCAAGACGTGGGCTGCAGCAAATAGGGTTGGCTGGGCTCTTTGTCGGGGGGGACAAAGGAAAATCCGGGGATTCTCAGCTGACGGGGTTAGGGTAGGGTTAGGGTATAGAACTAGGGTTAGGGGAGAAGGGGCAAGGGAAAAAATGGCGGTAAAAAAAAAAAGGGAAAATGGGAGAACCGGAATTGAGCAGAATTGGGGTGCCTTCAGGGTGCTCCAGTTAGTCGATTTTTGTTTGTAAACTTTTGTGGATTTTTTTGGCCAAATTTCTGCGTATTTTTTTGTAACTTTTTACAACTTTTCTTCTCAAGTTTCCCCAGATTTGACGTTTTGAAACAGTCCCTTTACAAAACGTAATACTGGAGATACAGCCATTTTTCTTATACCATTCTACTCCCCCAACCCTGGCGAATCTCCCCGTACCCTTGCCATCCCCCTAACCCTTCTCGTTCGCGCTCTATCCGGTTTTCCAATTACCCCGGATTCTGGGTCAAACTTTGGCCGCTATTTTGACCCTGTGCCTTGTCAGTTAGTTTGACGAAGAAATTGTATGTCAATTAAAGAGCGCATTTGATTAGTAATAGCTAAAATGAAAGCACCAAAATGTAGAGCTCGTCGAGGGGAGTATTTTGGTACCGGTTTTGTGTCTGTATCTCGCTTAGTCATCATTCTATTTGCGTCGCCGTATTTCTTTTGGCTCTATCAAAATCTGGGGCACAAAGAAAAAGTCGCAACTTTTTTTGTAACTTTTTTTGGCCTTTTCTTCGTCCAACTTTGGTCAACTTTTTTGGCCTTTTCTTCGTCCAGTTTTGGTTTTCTTTTGTCTTTTTTTTGCCGTCGTTTTTTTGCCACAAACAGACTTTTTGGCCCGTACAAAAAATTAAGACAAAAGTCTGAAAATGTTGGGGAGACTAATGAAACGAAAAGTCAAGTTGGGAGAATTGGAGGGAGAAGAAAATGGGTAGAAAATTGGGTAAATTTGGAAAAATGAAGGAAAAATAGGGAATATATTTGCCAGGGTTAGGGCTACAGAATGGTATACTTTGGTCACGTGTAACTTGCTTAGTCAGCGTACTAGACTTGTACTAAGTTATGTTCAGTCATGCACGTCAACTATGGTGTATAAGTGGCAAAAAAAAAGACCCCAAAGGACTTTCTGGTCACGTGGGTATTTTCTGCCCTAGCCCTGGTCGGCCCTAACTCTGATTATACCCTAGCCCTCCTTGCCCTAACCCTTGGCTACCCTACCCTTCTCTGAATATCCCGGACTCCCTCTCAATCAGCCCTAATCACCAAATTCAAAATCAATCGCGGCTTAGGCTTTCCTAAAACTCTAATTTCTGCGCGACTGTACAAGCCTAGAAAAATGCACGAAAAAAAAAATATGCTTTGCTAAGCCGCTTGGGATGACAGGTCAGACTTGGCGTGGGAATTATTATTTGACGAGTATTTTGGCAGTTATTTTGTTTGTGATTTTTTATTTAATTTTATTTTTGTTCCATTTTAATTCTTTTCTTTTTATTTATTTTATTTTATTTTATTTTATTTTATTTTATTTATTCATTCTTTACTTTTCGTCTTATCGCGCAGTGCCGATCTATGGGGAAATTGCATGAAATTGAAGTGGCTCTAGAATGGTGAATATGAGGGTTAGGGCAGATCGGAAAGTGCAGAAATGGTCAGGGTCACGTGACGAGCATTTTGCACTATTCGGTTTTCCGCTAAGAGGTATATTCGTCGTTCTATTTTTTTACCCCGGATTCTGCTCAGAGTTAAAGGAGCCACCGAAATAATAAAAAAAAACAAATTTAAAAAAATAAATTTAAAAAAATAAATAAAAATAAACGAAATTCGAGAATAAACAAAATAAAAGTCCGACAAAAATAATTTCAAAAAATTCTCAAAAATTCCAAAAAATCCCAAAACTCCCAAGAAAGAACCTCTGGAGTCGCCGTTCTCGCAGCCCCTGATTCAACGCCGAAATCTCCGTTTTCGGCCGCCTACGCAGCGCTACATGCGTCTTTATTGGTTCCAAAAGGGTTATTTGGGAAATAAATAAAAACATTAAAAAATCATTAAAAATGATTAAAAATTATTTAAAAATGACTTAAGAAATGATTTATGTGAAATTTAAATGACATAAAAATAGTAATTAAATAGCCTAAAATATAATGTCAAAAAACGCCAAAAAGAAAGACCAAAAACTCATCAAATCGATTGTTCTCCATCGTATATCCCCTCGTCATTGTATGCAAAAAGTGCATAAACCAGATCCACTGTAGGGTTAGGGTAGGAATGTAGAGCGGCGGATATTAGGGCTAGGGCTTAGTAAGCAGTACCGCTGTGCTCGTGAGATCACGGGGAATCGTCTGGTACCTGTTTCGATCACGTGACTTCAAAACTGACCACTCTAGCCGCACATCTCTACTTTCCCATGTATATCCTTCTCCTAATGCGGACTCCTATGCACTCTTTCAATGCATCTTTTTTCTGCATGTGAAACTATTTTTTCAACCAATTTCTCGTTACAAAGACGCGTCCCAAAAGTGCTGTATTTCGGGAAAGCCGCCGGCGAGGTTGTGGCAAGTTTACGAGTGACGTAACTGTCGATCTGTGCAGAATATACGAGAAATTAATTGGTGGCAGTGTGGCAATGTGGCAACGTAGGGGGATGATAACGCTGGGGCATGGCAACGTCGGGGTGGCACCGTTGGCACGCTGGGGCGTGGCAACGCTGGGGCATGGGGCGTTGCGCCGTTGTGGCATGCGTGGAGGCATGGATGGAGCGTGGTGGTGCTGAGTCATGGCCGAAATAGGTCACTACAAAGACAATGTCGGGACGACATCCCGAGTGTAATCCATGACATTGAGAGTGTAATGCCACAACCCGAGTGTAATGACATGTAATAAAAGTATGCTTCCATGTTGCAATGCCTCTTTGCCTTTGGCTTTGCCTTGCCTTGGCTCCATCCTGCCACGCCTGACAGTCGCAGTGTCTCATGATGGTGATGAATTCCGCAGCCATGAATGAAGCCAGAATGAAGCCATGAGACAATGACTCAGAGCCAAAAAAACGTGAAACCGGAAGTCTGCGCCGGAAAAAAAAAACCAATCGAGAGAAGAGAAGTCCAGCTATCGATTGGTTGTGTTCTGGTGGTTTTTGGACGCTTCCCTGACGTTCTATGGACCATTTCGTATTTCCATTCTCGGCCAAAAATAACCTCCGACTCCGTTAGCGTAATTTCCAAAAGAAACAATATTCATTTTACAGCCGTGCGTCAAGGTCAAGTGAGAGGTCAACCAGAATAGGGAGTATAGTTAGATGGTAGTTAGGGTAAGGGGTGGATTAGGGGGCGCCATATCTACACAAATAGCACTCCAAAAGACACGGGAATTGCGCCAATCTCTTCCTTGTCGTCCTGGCTACCGATCCCACCACTTCTCCCTCCTCCTCCCTCCCTGCCACGTATTTCCCCGGATAACTCAGTCTAGCTCTGAGACACGGGGTTTCAGATGCTGCTGAGGTCTCGGAAGAGGCGGAAAAGGCTGCCCCATCTTCCCCGCCCCGTTTGCACCCTGCCAGATCTGCGTGATCGGCAGTAGGGGTTGATATGGGGTAGGTAGAGAGGAATATGGAGTAGTGGTAATAGTGTGGTAATAGTGGTCCTACAGCGGAAATAAAAGTATGGTTGTGTTCGTTGGAGCTGGGAGAATACAGCAGTGAAGTCTGCACTCCGATTGGACCATTATTCGTCGTGTTATACTCGTTTTCCCGCTGAAACATCCAGAGGTACCCGTACTTTCAAAACATGACCAATCGACCCAATGCCGTGCCAGCTTATTTCTGCGCCCATTAGGAAGCCCTACGTGTCTTGGCTGAGTTTGCCGAATACGATCGGAGGTGGAAGGGAGGGCTAGAGTTGAGATAAGAAAGTGACGGTGGAGGACGTATTAAGAGGGTTAGGGCGGTGAAGAAGGGTCTGGGGATAGCTGAGGTCACGGGGAACACGATGGTATTGGTTCGGAGGGCGTAGGATTGTTTTCGAATTAAATACGAGTTTTTTCCGTTTTCCGGGAATAAAGTGGAAATTCCGAAAAATCGCAAAAAACACCAATAGTGCTCCGATCTGACCAAAAAGTAGTTCATCTTGATCCCCCTCTCTCCCTCTTCCTCCCCATCAACTCCGATCTCCTCCTACCCTTCTACTTCCCGTTCTAGAGCCTTACTAGTTTTCTCGTCGTTTTACCGCTCTAACATACTAAGTGGTACGGCAACTGTCTCCCCCAATTGTCCCAACCTCTTTACCCCAGACGCGGGGAGCTCGTTAGACCCGCGGTAGCTTTATTGGCGCTAGTACAGAGACTATATTTGCGCTGGACTAAAAACCATACAAAGACTCGTAACACAAAGAGAACAAGAGATGGAGCTCTGGGAGGTTTTCAGAAGTGTTTGGAATCGATAGAAGAGCGTTATGGCGAAAACATTGGGTCCGTTGGGGTAATAATCCCGGTTTTATAGTGGCCCATACTTACCCCTTAATAACAGAGCCTGTAAGTAGACGAAGAACCATCCGATTGGAAAACGGACTGGACCAAATTGAAGCTAGCGATAGACTCTGTCTGGGGTCGAACTTGCAGCACCTAGTTGCCTAGTCGGATTTTGCAGTATCGGCTTTTGACAGTTTTTGACAGGAACTAAATAGCCCAAATTGACTGCTGAAACGGAGCTAGATGGAAAAGAAGGCGCTTGGCGAGGTGGAGGTGGGGGGAGACCCGGTTTGGGAGGAGATAAGTGGTGTTTTGAGGTCTGGAGAAAAGGCGAGGTAAAAATGGGGAAATTGTGGGTAACAGCGCTACGGGGAAATAAAGGACACGGTTGGATTCGTAGAAGGCGGTTTACTCAGTACCCAAAATTTGAACCTGTTTGGGGTACGTTGTTATATGTGGTGGGGGAGGGAGATGTGGTGAGATGATATAGAGTGCTCTGAGTGTAGTAGAAGAAGAAGAAGGAAAAACTCACGAGAATGAAGTACATCATTTCAGATCTCTTTCTTTCCTTCTTAGGGGTAGTATCAGGTTTGAAATGGATCTATTGATAAGATGGAGAGAAGTAAAAAAAAAAATGTATCTGAGAAGTAACTTGAATACATCAGTAGTATGACCATAGGAGATATGTCATTCATGTACACTACAGCTGTAAAAGGTCACCTGATAATATGAACTGGTAGTGTACTACGGGTTCCTTCTGTTATCCATATATGTAGCATAGAGGTAGTGTTGCTAACCAGTATAAGTACGAAGACTCGTAATCCAAATTGCTCTTATTGTATCTTCATAGCTTCTCAGACTTCAACTTTTTCTTGAAGATGGTCATTAGGTCTAAGGGCTGAGAGGTGTCTACTTATGAGGACAGTAACATGAGTTGTAAGAAGTGTGTAGCAATACCAATAACCAGAAAGATGTCAAAGGCACATAGCAGTGGTTTTTAAAGATGTCACGTGATAATGTAGGTGCTCACTTGTACTGTGGGTTCATTCTCATAGTATATAATGGTATATACTCTGACAGTAGAAGATGGAGTTATTCACCAGTATATACCTGTAATAGTGTCTCGAGGGTTAGGAATTTAATATTTTTTATGAAGATATTCACCAGGTTTGACAAGTACTTACTGTATCGAAGATGCTAACAGCATGAAGAGAAGTTGTAAGGGAGTAACTAAGATGTATTCTGAATACCCTCCAAGTAGTAGTATTACAGGAAGTGTCCATCGAGTGTAATATAGCTGTGAGTTAAGTTACGTAAGAGTACCGTACCGGTACTGTACAAGTATCATTGTACAAGTGGCTCTTCATTCTCTCATAAAATATCATACTTTATGTATCGGTAGTCTGATAGTAGAATGAGAAGAAGAAGTTATACACCAGTATCAAGTGTTTTTCAAGCTTGTTGCACTTCTGCGTTTCTTCTTGAACCGAGTCGCTCTCAAAACTGAGGTGTGTCCACCTAACATCCGGTGACTGAATGAAGACAAGTATAGAAGGCACCTGTTAGATACAACTTGTAGCAGTGATACCTAATTGCCTAAAAGCCAGTTAGGAGTATTACATCCGTAAAAAGTCACGTGATTATATGAGTATCACATTACCGTGATTCCTTATTAGAATGACAGTACTCTGACAGTAGGACATGAAATGTCATAGGTTGTATCTAAAATGAAGTAGACAGTAATACCAATATTGAAATGAATGGTCAGTTAACTGTACCACAACCGTAGAGTAAGTCACGTGATTGTATAGGTATCACTACGGACTCCTTCTAAGTTGTGACATAGTGTACCAGTGCTCTGACAGTAAAAGATGGGTTATACACCAGTAGCAGTGCGAAGACTCGTAATCCAAAAAGCTGGTACCTCACGGCTTCTCAGACTTCAACCTCTTCTTGAAGATGCTCAAAGGACTGAGGTGTACCAAGTACAGTATTACCAGTACCGGTACCTAAGATACTAACAGGATGAAGAGGAACGAAGAGAATGATTCGTTGTACAAGTATCTAAAAGTATTTTGAATGTACCAATAGGCCCATGTATTGTCTGTGGGTGTTAAAGCTGTAAATAACACATGATAGCACTGTATGAGTATCACTATAGCTCTTCCTTCTCCCAGGGTATATCCTGGTGTAGTCTGAAGGTAGAAGAAGGAGCTATATACCAGTATCAAGTGCATTCTAGGCCTCTCAGATTACAATTCATCTTAATGAAGATTGTCCTTTCTAGTGCTTAGATGTGTGTACTTGTACCTAAGATACTGACTGAATGAAGAGAACAGAGAGGGTGCTGTTAAATACAACTTAGAGTAGTATACCAATCTCAAGGTCAATTACCAGTAGTGCAGCGGAAATGATGTTACATGATAATACTTGTACTTGTATGAGTATCACTTGACTCTTCGTTCTCTCATATCATACTGTATGGTACAAGTGCCGGTTGTTGTCGTATGAAGATAGAATGAGAAGGAGTTACTACTTGTAAACAGTATCAAGTGCCTTTAAAGCCTGTTACCTTTCTTCACTTCTTGACGAAAGTCATTCCCAGGACTGATATGTGTCTATCTACAAATACGTACTGACAGAAGGAAGAGTAATAGAGAAGGTATATACCGGTATTGTTGTATGCAACTTGCAGTCGTGGTATCCAATATCAAGAAGATCTCCTATTAGTAGTACATCCGAAAAAAAAACGTCACGTGATTATAGGAGTATCACAATACTGTGGTTCCTTCTTGACAGTGTACTTTGACAGTAGAATATGAGGTATCCTAAGTTGTATCTAGAATTTAGACAGTAAAACCAATATTAGAAGAAATGGTCAATTGAGTGTACCACCACCGTATAGTAAGTCACGTGATTGTATGAGTATTGTGTACTTCTTCCTTCTTTCATTGACTAGTACTTGTACTCTTCCTTCTGAACGAAGAAGGAGTTACTAGGCTGTATCAAGTTCATTCTTAGCTACTCAGTTGCTACTTTTTTTTGACCGTAGGCCATTCTAGTGCTGATATGAGCTCTCATGTCAACAGATATAGAAGGTACTGTACCCGTGGCCACGACTTTTACCCCAAAAGCTCTGAGTAATGTGGAAGGTATTGGCACCGTCAGTAGAGATAAACTAACAGGGAAAAGATGCTATGAAGCAGACTGTTGTGATCTATCAGCTAGACCAAAATCCAGCGTTCTTTTCCACAGAATATTTCGAGATAATCGAGGTTCTATTTTCACTTAGGGGTGTAAGTCGTGGCCACGGGTACAGTACCAGTACTTGATACAACAGAAGAAGAATGTACGGAAGGCCAATTACGAGCAATACAATGGTAGAAAGTGACTTTATTGTCATGATTCTATAATTCTCACATTACAAGTACTGGTACAGCACTGTGGTTCCTTTTTAGAATGACATAATCTCAGTATAATTGTAGAAGTACCGGTACTTGTACAGTAAGTTGTATATCGTCTCTGAAATGAATTAGCAGTGATACCAAAAACAAATTTATCAATTGAGTGTACCAACCGTATAATAAGTCACGTGATTGTACCGGAATGTACTCTAGTCCTTCCCTCTATAGAACAGTGACTGAAGGATGAGGTAAGTACAACTATTGTGGGTCACCTGACGAAGCCTCTTAGGCAGCCCTCAGACGTCTCAGCCTCTTCTGACCGCCTCTTCTGAGCAGCCATCTACCTTGTCTGTTGAATATCCCTGCTCTTGCAGCCACTCATCTTGTTGTCTTGTCACCTTGTCTTGTCACGTCACCTTGTCTCCACATGTCAGACGTCAGCTAGATGACGTATGCACTCTTCTGTAGTTCTTTTGACTTGCTCGTCTGACAGCAAGACTAGCATATCGCGGTTAACTGTACCTGGCGAATACGAGACGACTATGGGGGAGGTGGAAGATGGGTGTATTAGGAAGGTGGAAGGAGATCTACAGGTAAATGGAGATGGAAGGAGTAGTAAGGCGGAGAAAAGGAATATGCCGATCTCCGAAGGACTCATTGTATGGGAATGGGTATGTATACACTTGTAGTGTGGGTGGCTCCAAAGTGGGTCCTCCGGATGGGGAGAAGATGTGTTAGAAGTGATAGTAAGTTGGTGAGAAGTTTGTCTTGGCTTGGGCTGTATTATTGGACTGGAGTTCGTCTTATATGTTGTATTGAGACAGTTAATAGGTCATAGAGATGCAGTAGGGGGTACAAGTATGTCATTATGTCACTACAGCTGTAAGATGTCAAACAGAAAGGACATCTGATGATATTACTCGTAGAAAGACTGAAAAAAATTTGGCTAAGTGTTAGTGTTATTGGACTGGAAATTCATCTTGTACGTCGTATTGGTTCACTCTAGGCATCTAGATACATTCATGAATGTATGGGGGTATATCATTACTTGTACAGGTGTTAGATGTTAGAGGAAAGACATTGAAGGCTACGAAAGAGACTTTAGACACCTTGGCAGGGTGTAATTCGACTAGGACTTCACCTGAGACATTACATTGGTTCATTTACTTATACATACATGACAGTAAGGGGTGGAAGTCTTTACATCAGTGAGATGTCAACAGTAAGACACTTGACGGCATTAAAAATAGCTTTAAGGAGTATTGAAAGGCTCTTGGAGTGATTTCACAGTATTATTGGGCTGGAATGTCATTTTAGATATGTTGAGCGAGTGTATATACATCTACATATATGACAGTGATAAGATATCAATAAAGTACCAGTACATAGATGTTAGTACAAGTAGTCAATGTACTTGAGCAATACTGGTACCGGTAGTGAATGTTTGCAAAAAAGTTCTGAGATGTTTCCATAGTCCTTCAGACATATACAGTAACTGTTGGTCTATTGCTTCTTCATATACATTATGAGAGAGCGTAATATGGTATTATGTACAATGTCGATATACTTGTAGTTGAACAGTGAAGTCGATTAAAAGCTCAAGATTAGTTTTGTAATGTATTCATATTCATTGGAATGCCAGCTTTCGGCTTATTGGTTCAACACTTGATGAGAGTAGATATATCTACATGAAGGAGTACATTGTCTGTGACTACAGTAGACGCAAGATGTCACATGGAGTTGAATAGTAGTCATTCGAGAGCTTTTGAAGAGCAGTTGTTAGATTTTTCAAAGCTCTCGAATAACTTGTAGTCTTTCTATTGGTCTATGCTTCATATTAAACATTAGAAAGCCGTCGTACATAAATGATGAGCGGTATGTCGTAGATGTAAGACGTGAAATGAAGATGAAGAGAAAAATCAGTGTTAATTCACCAGTTACAATTGTGTGGCTCTTTCATTGCATGAAGACAGCTCATTGGTTCAATACTTCACCATATTAAAGAGTTATGTCAATATGATATATGGGGTATGTCAGATGTGAGATGAAAGAAGAACAAAGACAATTCGACGGCTATAAAAGGGTTTAAGGGTATCTACAGCCTTTTTAGGTTTTTCCGTCTTCTTATTGGTCTATCTCCTCATCTTAGACGTCATACTTCAATGTGGTAAGGGTATGTGAGATGTAAGATGTCATATGAACATTAAAGACAATTTGATGACGTAAAAGACGGTTCAAGAGACTATCTACGGCTCTTATGTTACTTTCCGTCTTCTCATTGGTCTATCGTTTCATCTTAGACATGTTGAGAGACGTCAGTCAATATCATTTATGGGGTAAGTCAAAGATGCACATGTCAGATGAAGTTCAACAGTGAAAACAGAGATGATCTGCAGGCGTATGGCTTTCAACTTACACATCGTCTTTACAAAGGTCTATCATCATCATGATGCCGTACGAGTACATCATAATGGTAAGGGAATGTCATATATGTCAAGTGAAGTTACCCGAAAAGACAAATCGTAAGGCTTGGAGACATTCTAATCAGACTTTAAGGACTCTGGAATTACAAGTAGTCTGCTCATTGGTCCATCATCTTCTTAGACACTATTGAGATGTCATATGAGTACATACTCGTACATACTCGTACTTCAACACAGTATAATCTAAGGAGGTGTCATGCAAAAATATAGACATTTCACTCAAAGAAACTTCTACTTTGTGTCTCTTGACTTACATCCATCTATTTCTCTACTTACTAGGCCATCTCTTCATATTGGACATACTGATGGGAATACAACATAGTATAGGAAAGAGCATGTCATAGAAGTAACATACAAGACGTCAAATGAAAAGAAAAAAGTTGGGGAGTTGATTTTTAGTGACTTAACCCCCATTAAAATATCTTTGCTGACTCCTTCATCATATTCTTCGCCAAAAAAAAGTGTGATATAATGTATCTCTCTTGCTGCCTGTTAAACCACATAGATCACAATACAATGTCCTGTTTTACAACTAATATCTCCCTTATTAGGTACATTATGTCATTAGCTGTTACTTCACGGACTCGGCGTTTAAACCCCCCTTTTTTCTCCGTTCAACCTCATCTGATACCCTTCATATTAGGCAAGTCCAGTCCAGTACGACCGTATCTACCGTTAGTCAGGGGTTCAAAGTGAAAAAAGCCGTTCCTGAGTCAGACAGATGCACGTCACCAAAGAAACGTCATTTATACTGCGTTACTATGGCAGGTGGAGAAGTAAAGGTGGAGGCAAGAAAGGTGGGCAGTGCCGTGCGTAGAAGTGAAGTATAGGCGTAAAAAGAGGTTAAAAAGGTGGGAGAGCTTACAAAGACTGCTTTATGATGGAAAGAAGATGTTTGAGATGTTGTGGGGATGTATTACGGTGTTTTGGTTGTTTTGGAGGTGGTCGGGTTTTCAGGGGGAAATTAGAATGGATATATTTGGTGGAAAACAGATGGAATTATTAGGGAGAGTTGACCAAAGTGTTTAAAGACGCTTTTTCGTATCTATGGCGGCTTCTGGATGGTAATTTGGGCTTCTATTCGTCTAGTAGTCGACATGTCCATTTCTCCTTAGAAAATAGGTGGGTGTATATAGAAGTGATAAGCTGAATTTGAACATTGAGAGGACGTTCGGGTAGTATTTGGGGCTCTATAAAGTCTTGGGTCAACTTCTGGTACTCTTATTATAGTGCCATGTCTTGATAAAGTCAGGTTCCAGTTATGGCCTCGTTTGGTAGGAGCTGAGAAGTGTAGAAGTAGATAGAAAAGGTGATGTAGCGCTAAAAAGGAGATATATAGATTAATTGAGGGCGTATATTTCTGATCATCAGCTTTTTAGAGCTCTGAGGTTTGTTTAAAGTCTGCAATGATGACTCTGGTCAAACAGCCGAGAATGATATATGAGTACGTACAACTGAGTTAATACTGCTCCAGCAGGTCAAAGCAGTTGATAATGTTGGTTATTTGCGGTCTAGAATCTGTTTTATCAAGTCATTTACTTCATTTTCGTCTTTCTAACCGGTATATTCCACTTCTCTCAGAGGGTACGATATCCTGGAACTTTTGGAGTCGTAATAAAACACCAAAAAAAAGATGGATTACAAGGAGAATAGTTGATAATATGGACTATTGAGGCTCTGAAAAGTCTTGAACGCTTAGTTTTGACTTCTTTAACCATTTCTTCTCCTCATATAGCAGTTATATGTTTACCTCTGATATGTACTGAATTGAGATCGTCATTTCGAGTACTAAGAACTACGAAAATATGTCATGAGCTTTAAAAGTGGTGATATAGAGTCATATGGTACCCCTTTAGCTTCTTATTACTTCTCTATGGACTCATATTGGTGTCTTACTTTCCACAATCTCCTACTCTATGCAAATTCAAGAGTTTCAATAAAAAGACCATAACAGTGTTTTTCTGGTATATAAGCTGACTTCGTAGATTCAGACCACTGTAATATACCTCTAAATAACTCTCCTGTACCGGTACTCAAAATACACTCTTTCGAGAATATTTCTAGTTCCATAGCTGCTGACTTCTTTCCTTCTGAGAGATCAACAATTGAGACGCCCAAATGACCAATAGAAGTGATTCAACTTATTAATACTATTCATACCATTCCAAAAAGAAGAATTTTCAACTCCATACCATCTACTTCAAGTTATTACTCAAGTTGTACACTTCGATGTTCTTTACCAAAATTGGGTCCATCAATATTTCCAAAATCTGACTCTCTAGAGTAGGAATTAGGGTCTTAAAAGCTTGTAGGAGTATTTTTCCTGTCTAAAGACTGTCACTCGGAACTCCCCTTGCTCCACAACCCCTGATTTATCCTGCTATACCCCGTGTAAAGAGGCACCATCACTGATGAATAGAAGTCCATACAACTGGTAAATGAAAACCCACAAGAAGGTGTTGACTTTACCATACCTCTTCCCAGACCATTCTAAGATATATGACGAAGCTCCTAAAGTCACCAGACTTCTTTTGGCGAACTCATGGAAGATAGCCCATGATGTCCTTATGGTAAATGTTGACCTGTAGAGATTATCAAAAGTGCCTAGAGCCTTGTATAGTACCCAAACCCTCAATTGAACTCTCTAGAGCTCTCCATCACTATAGAGCGACTTTTTCCCCCCTCAGACATCTCCCCTAACCATATCTATACCCCTCAACAGAGACACACTCCGGGACTATCACCATTCCTCCTCCATCTTCCTCTTCTTTCAATATTGGTGTTTCAAACGGGAGAGGTGGATTGAAAGTACCAGAGGCCACTTTTGCTTTCATTCCATACCATCCTATAGGGTCAGGAAATGGACTTTCTACCGTCCCACCAATAGGATCTCCAGGGCCTCCAGTACCTCCAAGAAGACCTCCAACAGGACCTTCTACCACTCCAAAATGTATATCAGGGTTAGGAATCGTTGAATCAGGAGTAATTGGACTTACTGAAGACGTTTGTCGGGGAAATAAGGGCGGTTGGGGGTCCACAGTATTGAACTCAGGTCTGTATGAAGGAGGTAAGGGTATAGGTTGAGGTGTATGCTGAGAAATCACGTGATGAGTCATGTGAGGTGTAGGCATGTGATGTGTAGGCACGTGATGTCGTCTATTCACGTGACTGCCCGTATGATTCATGTTGTTCTGATTCACACTGTTCAGAACATCATAAGGACCCAATGTATGATGCTGATGCTGATGACCCTCCAGTACCTCTGAACGGGGAATTTTTTCAATGATTGATTTGGGAAGATTTCGTAGTGGTTGGGAGGAGCTTGAAGGCACTAGATAGGGATTTGTAGGTCTCAAAGAGCTAGGAAGGGGTCTTGAAGTTGTATCTAGTGTTTGAGAGGTTGTTGAAAGAAGAGGTCTTCCAAAAGTTGTAATTGGTTGTTGAGATTGATTTCTGTCGTCTTTAGGAGCCTGGATCACGTGATCTAGTTTTTGTTGATTTCCGTTGTCTCTACCCACCTTTGTCACGTGATCTTGTTGACTTCTGAACCACTCCATAGGACACCCATTCACACTGAGTCCTATATCTCCTCTTGGATGTTCAAATTGTTCTTCATTAGCCGTCTTATACGCAGAACTAGGCCCTGAATCGTCTGTCGTCGTGTATGTCCTCTCTACCACCCCTCCAAACGGCCCAAATCCCAGTTCTCCAATCATCAACACCTCTTGGGGAATCACTCCTTCATCTCCTTCTGTAATGGATACTCCAGGTCCTAGTAGTTGGAATCTGGGACGGTCAGGACAGTTGGAAACCGGCGGAGGTTCGTACCGTACTTGGACTGATCCATTCAAGTGGGTTAGGGGGGAGTTAGACACCCTAGACCTGCTGTTGTACTGATATCCTTGGAACATGAAGAGACGATGTTGCAACTTGTAGGAGAAGTCCAGTGGCGGTAGAAAGACAGAAAAACTTCAGTATAAGAAGTCTCGTGCACAGTCCAGGCCGAGAGTCATAAGGTGAGGCTAGTGTCGTTTGTCTACTGGTCTACTGTAGTCTCGGTCTAGTCTATGATGGGTGTACGGTGACGAACTGGGTAATGTACTGTACAAGAGAAGATAAGACACCAAGACCAAGGCCAAGATGCCAAGAGCTGAGGTATATGATGGGTATCACGTGATCACCGTTTTTCCCACCTCCTCCACACCTCATAAGGTCTGTCTCACCCTCCATAGTCATAACCTACCAGGTAGGACTCAAAAAACTGGGCATCGAGGCTCCAAGGTGCCGTTCGTTAGAATGGTGCTAGAGGAAATGGAAAAGCGAACAAACGAACAAATGAGAGAAAACGAAATGATCAAACGGACAAAATGAGAGAAAATGGACAGATAATAGACAGAAAATGACTCCAGAAATGGACAAAATGACCTCAAAAACGTCAAAAGTGTATGAGAAGACCTACAGTATGTTTCATCAAGCTGTTTACGAAGAATGACCATGTGGTTATCCTCCTTTTTTCGTCTTTTTTTGTCCTTTTTTTCGCTTTCGTGGCAATTTTCTGTTGTTTTTGTTGTTTTTTTGTTCTAGGGAAATATGTTCCATCTTCTCCATTCACTCTTTCTAGAACCACTACAGTAGCTCTAGCTTAGTCGGTTAAATGGGTAGAAGTAAAAGATGGTACTGTAGAATAAGGGGTACTCTAAGGGCATATTGAGGTCAATATGAAAGATGGAATTTGCCAGATGTGAGAAAATTAAGTACATACATCTGCTCATCACGTGACCACCACTCCTCCTTCCCCCCTCCCCATTCTAGAGTCTCGTATTTTCCCACTTATGCAAGCCAAGGCCACGGTAGGGTCAACCGTACGGATAGTCTAGTGCAAAACAGGACTAAGACTAAGAGAAGGTGTAGGAGAAGACACTTCCTAGTTACAGCTTATTCGTAGGACTGTCTTGTATGGACAGTGTACAGCTTAAGAGTGAGACAACAGAGATATGAGGAGGTAGAAGAGGCATATACGATGACTAAGCGTAAAAGACCTAGAAGGCTTGTAAATCGTCTACGATATTTTGAAAGCCTTGATATTGTTTTCCACTAGTCCTAACCTGATTAGTTCCTAACCTGTATCATAAGTCGTTGAGCTCAACCTTGGGTTGGTCTTAACATTGATGTCCAATGTAAGATACATTAGCTTGACTATGAGAAGCTGGGGAGTATCAGGTACCAGTAGACAAGTTCTGACGTCGGTATAATGAACAATAAACAACTAAATATCACACAAGTTCTGCTCAATTCATTACTCTGAAGCTATACATTCCATCTATCGTCTGTACAGTACATTCCTACCCTAGTTTGTCCACCCATAGGTTCCATTTATACATGCCCCTCCAACTAAGAGACTTACTTGTACCATTTCTGTTAGCTTATTGTCATTATACCATTCCGAACTCATAACCAATAAGGTACAGTCAATAGATCAGCTCTATAGCCAAGCTAACCACTTATAACTGGTGATACAACCATACAATAACACACAATAACTCCTTACCCTCCTCCCCCTTCCATACTCATAACCTGATCAATAATGAAAAAATATTTTCCTCTCTTCCTCCCTTCCACCCTACACCTTCCACATGCATCCTGCAACGTTCTAGCCTGTAACATGTCTTACTCTAGAACCACGGCTAGAACAATTAGTAGACGGTCAAAGCACTAAAAACACGATACATTGTGATACATTGTGAAACAATATCTATTGAATCAACTTATATATATTATAGAAGATACATAGGTTCTCTCTATATATATACTCTGAACCACACCTTTCATCTCCTTCTTTTCTCCTCCATCTCTTCTCCTTACACTCCTACTCTGACATGTTTTTACGCTGTCCTCCCTCCTCGGCACAGTTCCCTCATGTCCTTCCTCACGCTACTGTCTCTTGCAGTAGCTCGGAATAACCGCGTGGTATGAGTATGCCATTGTCTAGACATCGTCCCACGATAATACCGCCCATGCAATTTCCCCTTCATCTCACCCTTGCCTCCTCTGACGTCACTACAGTATGTACTCGTACACTTCAATAATAACACTGCGTACAGCAGCTATAAATAATTATAAATACATAAATAATCGAGCGCGAGCTCATGCAAATTATTCCAACACCACATCGCTGTCGTCCTCGTCGGCACCCTCAAACACAGACGTCAGGTCAAAGTCGGGCTTGCCGGGACCAAGCTTCTTGTTCCCAAACTTCCACATTTCCGTCTCGTCCTCGCTCCGCTGCAGCCACAGCTGGTGGCACACAACATTGTCCAGATCCACGATAAGTGTCTCGCCAGGCACATCGTCCCGCAGCATGGCAGACTTGAGCTTCTCCTCAAATCCACGGCAGTAGGGGACCGCCTGAACGCTGAAATCGGGATGGAGGTCGGGCAAATAGCCAGCCACGGGAGGAAGCACCTTGAACGACGTCTTGTCAATAGACACCATGTCGGGATCCACCTTGGACTCCTTGTTGTCCTTCTCGCAGTCCAGCGACGTTTCGTGGCGGTCCTTGTCCCAAAACAGCGCCTCCACGTTGGAAAAGTCCACGTCAATCACCGACTCCTCCGTCTGGCTCGTCTCCAGCGTGAATTTAATCTCGCTGTGCTCGTGGCAAATGACAGCCGTGGGGGTCCGCTCCTCCAGCTCGCTGTCGAGATCCAGGTGCTCGGAAAAGTCGTCCAGCGACGTGACCGACGACCGTGCAAACGACGACGAGAATTTGGAGGTCGGCGACTCTTGCGAGTGCGACAGGGACCGCAGGTACGCGGCATTGTTGCTCGTCGGAATGCTGCTGGCGGTGCCACTGCCGGCAGTGGGGCTCCACAGCGAAAACAACGACGTCATGGAACCTTGGGAAGTCAACGACCGTTTCAGGCCGTCAAAAAAGGGGACCTGGCTCTTGGATCGAGACAGGGAATGCGACAGAGACGACGACAGAGAAGAAGATGAAAAAGAAGGTCGTACAACATGAGGCATGACACACTGCTGGTTCGAAGACACAGCACGTGCCCGCTGGGGAATCTCCCAGCCA
The DNA here is from genome assembly GCA_900519025.1 of Yarrowia porcina. Taxonomy (NCBI): domain Eukaryota; kingdom Fungi; phylum Ascomycota; class Dipodascomycetes; order Dipodascales; genus Yarrowia; species Yarrowia porcina. The sequence goes on from ULGT01000005.1 coordinate 823,450, forward strand.
GTCAGGCCCTCCGTCACAGAGTTGATGGAAGGAGGTCGAACGGGCTGCACCTCCTCGGTCTGGGGCGCAATGGTCGCCAGCGTAATGTCCTCCTGGGTCGATGCCAGAGACGGGTCTGTCTCGGGCACCTGATGCATATGGCACTGTCCACACTTGTCCATCGACGCCCCAATGCCGGGGATGGTACTGGCCAAGAGGTAGACAATGCGCCGGGCGGCAATCTTGTCCGAGGACACCACGACCGCCCGGTTGGTCAGCGTGTCGTCCTTGGACTTGCTCGAGTGCCGCAGCCGGCTGTACTCTGCCAAAATCTGGTTGACAAAGCCGGGGTCGTACTGCTGCCGCGCCCACTTGAGCTCCTCGGCCACGTCCTTCTTCTGGCCACAGACGACCCGGGGGATGCGTAGCCGCGAGACAAACGAGATGCGGAAACAGTTGACGGCGGACTTGATGATTTCGTCCGAGGAAAAGTAGGCTCTGGCGGCGTGGGCCAGAGACGAGCTATGTTCGTTAGTAGAGCGCTTTTCACGCATAAAGGCCGGCAGAAAGTCGCACAGCTTGTTGGACAGCAGCAGCCGCAGCTCGGCAATGTCACGTGACAGATGCTGCCAGTGTGCCGGCAGCAGGTTGCGCCGCTTGTTGGGCACCGAAATGAACACCACCAGCGCACAGGGGTACGAGACATTGGGGGTGATGGCCACCTTGAACAGCTTTGTCACTGCCACGGTCGTACGGTCCAGATGCTGGGGCTGTGGGATGGGATGGTGCTTGGTGACAATACCTGCAAACCGCATGGGCGTGGACCCAAACGCCAGGTCCTTGAGCAGGTTGAGGGTCACGATCGAGTCCTGGAAATGGCCGTCGTTGGGGATGGCGCGCAGGTTGAAGGACGGCGACTTGTCGTGGGGCTGGTTGTGCGAGTCGTAGAGCACAAAGTCCGTGAGCGGCGAGTCGCACAGCAGCAGTACACGGGCGTCGCGGTTGGGGTCAATCTCGGGGTACGAGATGGCCGACGGCCCGTACAGCAGCTGCCGCGTGTACGACTCGTCCAGAAACGAGACTGGCGGCTCGTCGTGCGCCGAGTTGTGGGTGTGGTCCATCCAGTCCTCGATGGGACGGGATTTGAACAGGCGTCCGAGCATTCTAGGCATTAGTCATGTGTAATGTGATGGCGTAACTGAGGGTGTGTGCGTGTGTGTGTTTCTGTATATGTTTCTGTGTGTTCCTGTATTCTGTGCGTGTTCCCTGAGTGTTCTTCCACTGCTCCTGTTTGCCTGTTTGGTTCCTCCTGTCCCTGGGTCTCCTATCCGGTGTGGAAGATTTCTCCGTTTTCCCTTCCTGTGGCTCGTGTGGGAAACTTAACTACCGATAGCTTCCTTGGACCATCGCCATGTACTGCCGCTAGAGGAAGTCTGGGGTTGGGAGAGGACATGCAAGCCGCCGAAATGTAACAATATGTAAAAAGTGCATGAGCGGAGTGCATGTGGGGCCCGGCACGTGTGTGCGGTGGGGCACGCGACCCACTCGCCAGGGTCCACTCGAATCCACTCTGTCGAAATGTCATCCCACCCGTTGCTCCAGAAGCCCCACGGTGGCTGCTGTGTCTCATGTCCCTCGTCTCAGATGGAGGCAAATAAGCTCGCCCACAGGTCCCGCGGCCTCCCATTGGCTAATCTGCTTATCTTCCCAAACAGGAAATGCAAAACGAGAATAAGCTTTGGAGCGATGGCTGATGGGACAAACCAAGCGTTGTGGGTAGTAAGCCGGTAGTAAGTGTGGCAGTAGGCGTGGACCAAGGCGGCACCCACTAGCGCAGAGGACTCGACCCAGGACTCGACCAAGACTCGGCCCAAAATAGACCAGAGCAGGCCCTCTAGAGCGCCTCAGCCACAGGTCACACCGCCGAGCGGCTCCAGTTGCCTCAATCTCCCAGCGCGTATGTCTGTCTCACTCGCGTAAGCACCCAAAGAGGCAGTCAAACAGACGCCGCTTATTACGGCGGTTAAGTGACGCGCGATGCAACGGTGTGGGTTGCGAGAGAGCGCATCATGACGTCGGCGCGCGGAATCTCCACCATCTGTCTTACCTCAGATAATGCAGCGTGGAGTTAGCGGGTGGAGTTAGCGGCTGTCGATCGCTCCTTGAGGTTGAGACAGCCAGCAAGTGGGACACGAATAAGACAGCCAGAAAAAAACAATCAGGGGCCGAATTAGGGAGGCCAAATGAGGAACCAGGGACCAAATTAGGGCAACAGGGGAATAAACAGGGACAAGCCTGGATGTGATGAGGCACCACATGATCAGAATAGGGGTATCACTAAGGGTATCATACCTGAGCAATAGCAAGAACTGGTGCAAAGATGGGGCAATATGCACCCAGCACACAACACATGACGCAAACGGCGCTGATCTGATGGCACAGAACAGAACAGAACAGAAATACGACAGGAGCACAAACCAGAAACACAGACAAGAGCAACACGGTCACAAGTAACACTGAGCTGTGCAGAGCTGAGCACAGAGGCTACCACCAAGAGGTACACTATGGTACCCCTTATAGTCTATCCCTACTCTATGACACTCTCAATGTCACTTGTGTAATGTCTCCTGGCACTCCTCATCCCGAAGATCACAGCCTTGTAAACTGCGATCCGAACACTTTGTGTCCCTCTCTCCTATCTCACTCACCTCAGATATCTTATGCAAAGCCGAAGCTGTTTTTTTTTTCGTTGGTCTAGTTGTTGGTTGGTTCGTGAGGTTGCAAGTGAGGGAGCCTAAGGGTATATAAACCAAGAGTATCTAGGTGCATAATCTCTATCTTACACGCTAGTGGGGAAGTCAAATAAGGGTAGAGTTTGAGGAACCGACATCCATGCACCGAAACCCGAGTATGTGAGCAAAGATTGGAGGGAAATAAAAACGAGAAAAAGTGGGGAAAAGAGGCGCCATGACGTGCACGAGATCTTTGTGTGTATTCTGTGAGTATTCTATAGATATTTTTGGTAGTTCTAGGGCTCCGTTTGCCCCACTTTTACTCATCCATTTTCCTCTCTAAGTTCCCCAAAGCTAAAGTCGGTCAGCTGTTAACGGATGGAGGGAGATGAGTGAGACCAAAGTGAAACTGAGAGAAATGAAGACCCGACGCCACAGTGGCAATGAGACATTACTGAGATGAGTAAGCCAGTGGGGTGGGGGTTAGGGGACGTACTTGGTACTTGTAGGGTAGGGGTTGGTAATACTAAGTGCTCAATATTCTGTCGTATCAGAACCCCACCCTAATGCATCATCTAAGCGGAGGTAGTGGAGTGACATTGGACAGAACAGGAACAAGAGACCAATGAACATGACTGTGGACAATGTCATGAATGGGGTATTTGCAACGGTGAAACAGTGACTGCTGATGGTGGATCGGATGAGTGGCAATCAGATGAGGTTTTTCTGTTGTTTTTTTTCGGCTTTTATTTCGTCTCCATTTTTTCCTTACACCTGCTGAACTGAGGAGGTATAGACAATGACTGAGGCTTGAGTGTGAGGGAGCTGAACAGTGGGGAAAAATAATGAAAATGCGCCGAAAAAGGCCAATGCCTCAATGGGGAGGGGCTGGGGAGGGGAATGGACGGGATAATATGGCAAAATCAGCGAAATTTGCCCCATTCTGGAGTTGCACTTTTTTGCACATTTTGACCACACTCAGTTTTTGCATAACCTCACCTACAGCTTTCCCTCACGTCCTCTTGGCAGAGCTTTACGAGTGTAACGTTACCTACAGCGAACTTGTAGCGAACTTCTAGAAGCGGATGGTGGCAGTTAAGGACGGAAATAATGGCCCAAAAAATGGTTAGAAAACGACCAAAAAACTGCTACAGTAACGTCCACCGGATGAGGAAGTGTTTAGCACTTTTTGATATCATTTTGGTCATCAGTTTGGCGTATATCTTGCTTCATTATTGCTGTAGGTAGTATCACTTGCTTACCTCAACTCAAGATAGTCTTCCACACTGACAAGCTCATTCTTCGCATTGCGTATTGAAGTCGACCCCCCCTCCATGTTGCTGTCGGAGCGATAAAGTGAGTTTCGGAAAAATAAACCATCACACCAAAAGTACAATTGGAGGAGGTTAAGCGAGCGGTAGCGGTTCCAATTGCGAGATTGGGATATTATCTGAGGAACGAAGAATAGTGGATCATATAATTTTTACTAATTTTCACCACTCTGATATAATATTTTCTTGTACATCTCGTCTACTTCTCTATTGGTGCCGTAACATGTACCTGTACCTTCGTATAACTCGTCTTTGCTTTTTCTTGTTCTCCCACTTTTACCTTGCTTTATCCATCCTACACTGCGTTTAGCTTCTCCCCAAAAGTCGGGTACGGCATCATTAAACGGACAGGTAATCTGAACCTAGTCTTCCTCGAAGGGGGGAGTAGTTTGAGTGATGATCCAGATGAGCTAGAGGGAAGCAGAAAGTGGCAAAATACTCCCCTGATTGAGGCGATCATTTTGGTACTCTTTTTATTCATTTTGCCGCACTAAATCTCTCTATAATCGCCCCCCACTATTCCCCCAACCTCAAAGTTTTCATATAACCTAACCAAGTTTTTTTCTCGCAGGATCCACACTGAGCTTTTTATAACTTGCAGTGGGTCTGGCCCACGTCGATAGAAAACGTCAGATTGGGACTTGTGACCGATGACCGAATTGAGAGAAAATCCGAGCTGAGAAAAAGCCGCTTTTATTTTATTCTTCGGAGTTATTTTTCAAACCCGACTTCCATCTAACAAAGACCCCCCCCTTGGTTCTCCTTATTTCTTGATTCATTGCTACTCGAAACACTATAGTAAGACAACTTTTTCCGCAAGACAACTTTTTCAAAGACTTTTTCCAGACTTTTTCCAGACTCTTTCCATTTCGATTGCACTTTTGCCGCTCTGTCTCAGACGCGGTGGCGACGGTTGCTCAAGAGACGGTCAGCAAAAAGGTCTCAGTATTAATGAGACAGTTTGGGGGTCCACCAGGTGGAAGGATGCTGAGTAAGACTGAGACATACGTCATTAGACGTTGGTAAGAATGTACAGTCCTCCGATAGTAAGTATCGACATGCCGTTGGGAGCAATCCCCCTGTCCCAAAATGGATTTTGGAGGGAGAAGCCCAATTGCTGCTGCAAGGAGCTGCAACACCGTTTTTTCCCAGCTGCGGGCTGAACATGTGTTTTGCGACATGAATTGCTCTCTGGAATGTAAACAATAGTGCAGATATAATGCAAAACAATATAGGCACTCCCAGGCGTTGTTGTGGGTCTTCCTCCTCATCAACACAATACTCACACTGTTACAGCACGAAATGCGACTACAGGACGGCAAAAAGGTAAGAAACGACGGGAATGCGATGAAGACTATCGCTTGAAGCTGTGCTTCAAGGCCAGAAGAATTATGAAAGAGAAATGGCCAGGTTAATCGAAGGAGAGGAACTATGGACAGGACAGGAACGGTAACGTGAGTATCATCGCAAGCAGGAATCTGGGAGGGGCCAGTGGACATGATTGGACGCATCTTTGCACGGTGGTGGTAACCAGGAGAAGCACGGAGAGTTGGAAACAGTCTCTGTCGACTTCGTGGGCACGCTGAACACCAACATTGCTCTTATTTTAGTCAAGGAGTCTAGGCAGATGGCAAAATTCCCTGTTGTGGGTGGCTTAAGCGTTTCCTGTTACTCGTGGAGTGCTCAAAGGAGTGGCTACTCGTCAGTTCTCTCTACATTGTTCACTTTGCCGTCCCCTATGTAATTTTTTTGTAGCAGTAACATATTTGTCAGTCAATTTCCGTCTTTTCTATTGTCAGGTACATTGTATTATCGATCTTTATTGTACTAACAGTGCTTATTACATCAAAAGAGTCTTATATGCCCCGGCAATGACATAAATCAGAGGGTAGGACCTGTGTTGACCTGAGAAATTTCGAAATTTCACTAAGTGTTTTTAAAGTTCCACCCCCTATTTCTGATCGTTCCTCTGTCTCCAACACCCAGTGTCTGCATATTTCACGAGGCTACATGCACCTTCAAATGTTATTGAGCTCCCCAGTTACCCGGAAACAATGCATTAGAAAAGCCTAACGCCGTCCAAATTGGGCCTGCTGTTGGGACTTCTCGAACGCTAAAAGACCCCTTCATGTCGATACTTACTATCGGAGGACTGTAGTAATGTTAGTGAGACAAAGTGGCGATATTGACGGAAGAGAGTTACTCCTATAGTATGAGTTGACATCTGGAATCACCAATAACGGCCCAATCAGAATAAAAACTGGACCAATGGACTCGCGAGAACGAGGGGAAGAGATTGATGACAGTTAAGGCGTTACAGACAGCATATATGGTGTTATAGGGTGGGTATGTTGGTGACGTTGTGACTTACCTTTAGCTCTAGAGGAACACGTAGAAAAGGTCTGGGACGTCAAAAAGTCATTGAAAAGTGAGAATTTCGCAGAAAAAGTCTAAAGAACCGTTATGGTCACGTGACTACGTACATTCGTGGACTCATCCATTTTATTCAAGTCATACTGATCTAGTACTCTTCGGTCCCTCTTTGTTGTGAAGAGATAGGCTAGGACAATACCTGTACTGAAGTAGAACATGCTACGATGCTTAGATTTGTTAAAGAGCAGCTTTGTGACAATGAGAGTATCGCATTATTTATTCTGGTTCTCAGTAATCAGTCTGTTTACTGGGATTGTCCTTCATTATCTCACATTCAACTACCAATACGGGTAATATGGTGCTTACCCATCCAGTTCCATTAGCTCCACAGACTAGTTCAGTTGAACCTTCTAAAATGGAATATACGGAGGGATTGTTTCGTTGAACATGTCTAAAGTCTCCATCAGCCTACATATAGACCATGATGTCTACTAAGATACTATGAAGGGCAGCTGTTACCATACTGAACACGAAGGATGTCTCTGACCACTCACTGATGATTGATTTTTCAACGCTTCCAAATATGCAGTATTTCCTCTCTATGATGTAGTTACTTTTGTTTCTTCCTTAGACGTGTTATAGAGCCCACTCCTACAGTACTACAAGTTGAGTTGGTAGTTGATGATAACTTACAGGGATACCTTCTTACTGGTATACCTTATAGCCTTGAATATAAACATAGAATAGAAAGCAAGGCATTCAGTTGTCTGACTAGTACTCTCAATGATACGAATTACTCTCAGCTCCTTCGTTAGGTACCAGTACCGGTAGAGTCCTTCGTCATGGCAGTAGATGTACTAGGAGATGGTCACCTCTTACTACCAGTACCAAAATAGACAGCCTTGGAGCGAAGGCTGTACAGTACCTAATAGAACTGTATGTAATAATAACACACGCATCTATCAATGTACCGATGTCCTTCTTCACTGTTGTCACCAACCTTGACACTTCTAATGGTACCTCAGTTCACCCTTCCAAGCCCTTCAAAGAATATCCTACAGCTGTAAAACCAGGGAAAACTCTCAATTTAATAGGAGAATAGGCACTACTAACTTATTCTATTATTTATATAATCAATCATATGTCACCTACTCACTTGTTTAACTACTTATACCAATGAGCTGCTCTATGGGTCTATCTTCTTGAGATGCACTGCTACTCGTAGGCTCTCTTATAGACTACATGTTAGCAACCAGACACTCCTATTATTGTTACTAAAGTAGGCTTGCTCCTATTGAAATCTCCATAGTGAGAATTCAATACTTTTACCATTATGAATCACTGTCACTTCTTTGCTCTCCTAAAGCCATTCTTACTACCGGTACCCTCCTTTACCTAACATCTACACTGTTCAAGGGTACTCACAGCCTTGCAGCTTACAAAGCCATTCTTCCTAGGAATGGACTCATACACTGCCACATCTACAACCATCACTCATTGAATACATAGCTCATTTATACCTGGTAGAGTCTTCTAATACGCCCTCACAGCCATAGCACGAACCTATGCTGATCTACACCTCCACCTACACCACCTCTTACTCTACAATACATTGACACTATGTCATCCTCGACGGTACAATGGGAACGTGGAAGTGTCCCATTACCGTCTCCTGCGCCAGTGCTATACCCTGCGTATACTGCTTCTGGCGCACGTCTTCGCTCTGACCTACGGTCAATCGCTCATTCGAGCGCTCACTCGCGTTCAGAGCAAGCCATCCGGAATCCTCACATCCCTAAACAAATCCACCAATCTCTGTGGATCAAACGTCGCCTCTCCATAATCCGACGCATTAGGCAGTTGTCTCAACAACGCGTCAATCTTGGACGGCAGATTGAACGGCTCCATTTTATCTCCCTTGTCCTCCCCGTTGGAATCCCGTCTAGCTCTCTTACTAGGCCGTTCCGAGTCAGAATCCTCCTCCTTTGGTTTCTGCAACATGTCACACTGTCGAATCACATCAAAGTCAGAGGTGGCAAACCGGTCTGCAATAATAGTAATAGGCGACGTGTCTGGATTCAACTGTCGTAGTCGATCCTGCAGTTTAACCACACTGGTAATCTCTCCAAAGTCAGATTCAAACTTGATCATAGATTTAATGAGAGCAGCGGCATCTGAAGGACCCAAAAGTGGGATAGTCTTTTCAAACAAAGCTCGAGCGTTTGTATCGTCATGAAGAGAAATCAAAAAGTCCAAATAATGCTGGACATAAGCGGCATTGGACCCACAGTACTTGAGACCGAGTTCAAACACGTTGGTGGCAACAGTAGGGTTCTTGTTATGATGAAATTCCATCAGAGCAGACGCCACGTAGATATGGTAGGTTGCAAAACCGGTATTTCGTGCCTTTTTGAACACCATTCGTCCAGGTTTGATTCCCTCAAATCGTTTAACAGCCTTCATACACACAGAGTAAGCAATGGAGATCTGGGTGTTGAGTTTGACGATTTCAGGCGTTGGGTCTGCTTCAGGATCGTTCTGGGCGTCCACCAGAGCCTGCCGTTCCTTTCCAAGCGACTCAATGTGTTCATCATACACGTTTCGCATCTTTTCCGCATCCGCTTCCCGCTCATAGTACTCTGCGAGTCTGAAAGCAAGCAGAGAAGAGTTGGGGTTGAGCGACAGGCCATCCTTGAGGAACTGCAATGCCTCCGTCTTCAACAGGGGATCGTCAAAACAGTACTCTGCAGCGAGGAACCAGATTTCAGGCACAAATTGAAGACTCATAACGGCCTGTTTGAGACAATACAAGAGCCGTTTATTGGTCTCGGTCTTGTTATCGGTTCCCAGGGGGTTACTTTTCTCCCAATCGATCCATTTCTTCCATGCTTTGACCTGGAACTCGTCTCTGGGCCCTGATTTCGGCACACTGCTTCGATCCAGACCTCTCATGAGGTTTTCAAGCACCGTCTGGCACTGTCGAGCGTTCTGGCAGCTTCCGGACTTTTCGTTGATGAACTTTCGAGCTGTAGCCTTGTTCAACGAGTACTCAAAGTTGGTGTATGCTGTCCAGAGAATGGACAAGTTGTTGAGCGGGATTCCAATGGCTTTTCTGTATATTTTGCGCGTCAGATCGTTCTTCTGCTGCTCTTCCCAGGTGGTAGTAGCTGGCTTGGACTTGATAAAGTCCAGGTACTCGAACCACACGTTTCCGCTCTCTCGATCGATTCCGACATGATCAAGGTAGAATTCAAACGCCTTGATGATGTTGGTTCGAGCCTCGGTGACTTTATCGGACTCCGACGACAAAACATTGACTCGACGGACATAAGTCAGGTAAATGTTCCACAACTTGAGGTTAGGAAGACGGGTCAAACATCGTCCAAAAAGCTGCTCAAGACGCTTGAATTCGCCATTGTCCATTTCAAGAGTAATGTATTCGATCCAGATTTCCGCAGACAGAGGGTACAGAGCCAGAAACCGCTCGTAAATGTCTCTGGATTCGTCCAACTTTTCTTTTCGAACAATGGTCGAAATGAGATCCAGCCAAGCAGGCATATCTCGAGGATTGGCGGCAATCCGGTCCTCCAGAATCCCGATTGTGTCTGTGGCCAATCGTTTCCGTTTGTTATCTTTGCCAGACACGGCAGCCGGGTCGCTAGGAGGAGGAATGGTCGTTCCAGCAACAACAGAGGAGATTGCTCCATCGGGGGTGGATTGGACCGGCTCGGGGACATCAGCAGGGACGTAGTCGTCGTCGGATGCTGCGTCTTGATTGGTTGGTTCTTCCTTAGAAACTTCCTTAGAAACTTCCTCAGTGGTTTCTTCCTTGACATCCTTGGTGACATCACTCATGTCGTGATCAACCTTGGCATCTTCAGTCTTCTCCTCCAACACAGAATCATCCAGGAGCCCTCCTTCCGTCTTCTCCTCCTCCTTCACCGTCTCCGGCTCATCGCCCTGCTTCACATCATTCTCCACCTCTTCTTTTTTCTCCTCCATTTTCTCATCTTCCTTCTCCTCAGTCACACCCTCCTTGTCATCCTCCCCCTTAGTCATCACATCTTTGCTAGCAGTCTCTTCACTATTTGTTTCTGCCTCGAGCGCCAGCGGCTCGCCGGAGTTCATATCCGTCGCCGAGTCCGCAGGCTCAAACGCCACGGCCGTGGGATCGTAATCGTCAGACATAAGTGGCGATGAAGAGAAGACAATGCATGAAGAATCAGAGTAGGGATTAGGGTTGGGGGAGGAAAAAACAGACGGACCGAATATGTAGCGAACCAGATGAGTTAGGAGGAAACGGAAAAGGGGAAACTGTTCAGGGGAGGAATTCATTGATAGATCTCTCTTTCGTATTTTTGATTGAAGCAAAATTGAACATGTTAGTTGGACTGTCTAGAGTCCCCACTGTCAAGTAAAAACAGAGTAAAAAAAGGAAAGTTAGAGGGATAGGGTAAGTATGGAGGGAGAAAGGAGAATGGGTAAAAGAGGGTGTTTTAGTGGGTGGATTTTGATGGGAGTGGTACCAAAGTGATCAACAGAGTGTGGGGAGTACGTTGGTGGTGTTAGACTGCTTGTAGGAGCATTATTAGTTGCTGTAGATTAGTCCTGTACTGTTCACTCTTCTTACAAAAATGTGAAGTTATTCAGTAATTTTTGCTGGCAACGCTTAGTAATAGTAGTATCAGAATGATCAGCTCAGTGAGAGGAGTGTTTTGGTATCTTTACATTTCTTATAGGACCATTATTAGTCGCTACAGTTGGCTTCTCTGCAAGTACTGCCTAGATGTTCCTGCCATAAGAATTTATGGTCAATATCATAGGCCGTTTTTAATAAGAGCTACACCAAAATGATCAGCTTAGACAGAGGAGTCTTTTGGTACAGTACATATCTCCACAGGAGCTTTATTTGTCTTGTTAGATGACTCTGCCTGTACTGTCCACGATGCTCTTGCCATGTGAAGTCGTAGTCAAGGTAATAAGCCGATTTCAGTGAGAGTTGTATCAGAATGACCACTACAGCCAGGGAAGTAAAATGATGTTTTTTATCTTTTTGAAGGAGCTATATTGGTCATTTTAGAGTGACTCTCTATTAGGTCTACCCTCTTCCTACCAGTAGAGAGGAGGAATATGTAGATGATGGAGTGGGTATATATCAGTGAAAATAGTACCAAAGTAATTACAATGACAAGGGAAGTTGCCTGCTACACTTTATATTTCTCCACGAGCAATACTCGTCGTTTGAAGGACTTCTATGTAGTACCTTTCACTCTCATTATCAATGTGAGATTGAGGTTGATTCAGTTTACGGATTCTGATAAGAGTAGTACCAAAATGATGAGAACAACAAGGGGGGTCTTCTGGTACAGTTATTGTCTTCATATGTATATTATTGGTTGTTTTAGCCTGACATTATCTTCTAAAGATGAAGATAGAATAGGATGTACATTGAAGAATAATTTTAGCGATTGAAGGTACTTAGCTGAATAGGAGTAGCACCAAAATGACCAGCGAGAGTTGAGGACTATTTTGGTACAGATTTTACCTCCATAGGAGCTATATTTGTCTAACACCCTACTTCTCTCTTCATGTTGCTGGAAAGTTATTAGAAGGATAATATGAAGACGATAAAATGGTCAGATTCTCTCAAGAGCAGGACCAACGTAATTGAAATGACGAGAGGAATATTCTGGTACCTTTATTGACCCTCAATGACTTATATTAGTCATGTTAGGGAACATATACGTACAGACAATTGAGTATTTGAGAAGGAGAAAAGATGAAGCTAATGGAGTCGTCAGATTTGAACATGAATAGTACCAAAATGATCAGCTCGATGAGGCGAGTATTCTGGTACTACTTTCGCCTTTATACGAGTTATATTCGTCATATTAGTCGACTCTCTATTTTCCCACAGTTTACATCATCAATCGAGCAACCTAAGAAGTCATAACCGACGTTTTATTGCTTTCTAACCACTTGTTATTGCTCCCGCTTAAATTTATGACATTTCGCCTCTCTTCATACAACCGACTTATTACCCCTTTTAATCCGTCCCAACCCCGGTTCGAACTGACCCATCCCTATTATGCACTCCTTGTACATGAAATTAGACGAGACTATAGATCTAGACCTGATCTGAACAACCCACTACAACTCGTGATTGACCCAACCAAAAGACGTCGGAGAAGTTGGAATCGATAGAAAACGGGACGACAACCATATCTACGTCTTTTTTACGACTCTAAACGCATTATTTTGCCTACTTTTGGGCATCATCTCAGTTCTCCCCTTTCTCAAGACCACTCATCCCCCTCTACAATGAGACTCCACATCTGGGGACCCGTTTCGACCTCCCTGACCTTCTCCCCCACGTGCCTGGCTACCGTCTGGTACATGCAGCTGTGCAATCTCGACTTTACCGTCGTCCAATCGTCCAATGAAGGACTAGCAGGAGAACTTCCATGTCTTGAAACTGACGGTAAAACAATCGGAGGAGCCGAATCGATCATTCGGTACTTGAAATCTCTCGGTCACGACCTGGACTCGAACCTCTCCACCGAAGAACAGATCAAAAACACAGCTTTACTCTCCTATATGAGTCTTTTACAGACCATCACCGAGTACTCTTTGTTTGTGGACGAAGAGGCGTACCAAAAGGTGACCCGACCCATGTTCAACGAGTTTATGCCGTTCCTGATGCAGTACAATGTCAGTGTACGTCTACGAGAACAGGCCAAAGATAGAGCGTGTGCTGCAGGTATAGATACAGCTTCTCCTTCTTGGGCAGTTTCAGCTACCAAAATGGCGTCGGAATCGCTGACTAATCCGCAACCCAACAATATGGGCAAGTTGTACGATCAGTCTGTGGAGCGAGAGAAGCAAAAAGATGCGTCAAAGGCCGTTTCCAAGACGGTTTTCAGGCTCTTGAGTGCGGCTACAGAAGTGTATGGAGATGTTATTGATACTGCTACGGTTGATGTAGCTAAAGGAAGATTGTTTAGCACAGTTTCGACGTCGGATGTTTTTCTTTGTGCTCATTTACAGCTCCAGACTCTGCCTGTTCTTCCAGATTGTGCTGTTGCTGGATTGTTGAAGAGCAAGTTTCCGGCATTGTTGCAGTATGAAGATGTGTTTTGTCAGAAAGTGGGAAAGAAGGATTTGAAGGTGGAGGGGCCGTTGGGGAGGGACGCGCCGTTGTGGGTGTTTCATATTAAGCAGATTTTGGGGTGGTACTAGAACTGTGAGCGAAGCAACCACGAGCGAAGCGAGTGGTTGCGGAGAGAGACAGTTCTCCACAATAAATCTGGTAATGTGATAGCGACATCTAAGCTAGACGGAACATAAGTGAGTGTTTGTCATAGAACACTCTGAGCACTTCTCAAAGACTACATTGGTTTATCTCAGTCTACTTCACTCAGTCTACTCCACTAAGACCAAGTCATCAGTCATCAGTCACCAGTCACCACCATGTATATAGTAATAAAGGACAACTGTCTGCATTAATATCGAGAGAAGTCGAGAGTAAAAACTGGGAACACAGCGAGCAGCTCTAATACAACGAAGTTAAGAGAGAAGCTGATGAGAGAGGTTGGTACAAGAGAAGGTCTCATGATGTTATTGGGTAGCCTAATGACTAGATATACTGATTGATAACCTGATTCGGGGCTTTGGATACTTCTCATTGAGTACCTTGGGCTGCTTCACTCAGATAACCGAGGTCTGCTACTGTCTTAAAGACAACCTCCATTACACATGTATATAGTAATGAAGGGCAGTTTAAAATGTATTCAACCAAATCAGAAGAAGGCAATAGGGAAGTTGCTGAGAAGAATTTGGTGGGTTTTTGGTCACTCCTCTAAGTACTACCTGGTAGGTATTACCATTGTACCTGGGAGGAGATGCCTGCTGGGGATGAGAGTGACTAAGGATATAGTAACAGCTGAACAGTAACTATGGAGGTAAAGAGATGGGAGGAGACAAGAAAGATGCCTTATGTTAGTTTCCAAACAGTCGTTTTGGGGTATTCAAGGTCTTGTCTAGAAAATTCTCCGACTCTGACGCTGCAACTAACTACCAATGTTTCTATAATCGTTACTGTTGATAAAGGTGGTATTGAAAGTGCTTATTTCTTCTAAGACGAATTCAGACGGAATTGTTACTGGAATTGTCGTGACAATGACCAAGATTCTTGATGTGGTTACTGTAGGTGAATCAGAGGAAGAGCTTCAAGATGAATGGGACTTGACCAGTACATTATGTCTAAAGAGAATACGTCTAATACCAGGAACTCGTGGTGCCCTTATAATAAACAGCATAGTATGCCACATGAACATACGAGTCTAAGAGAGAAGTGAACGAGAGATCTTTCCGATACGACTTGTATGTCACTTGTAAGGGAGCCACCTCACAGTTCATTCTTGGTCTACAGATCGTATCCCAAAAGTATCTTCTGCCATACCTCTATAATCGAGTCAATACCAATTACTAATAGCGTGCTTCATTTTAATTCCGTCATATTTTCCCAAGTCATTTTATTATAATGCCTTCATCAGACACACTCATCAAAGCTATACTGCAAAGAAGCATACCTAGGACTCCAAATCTTTCACCCTTGATACCTCCCAAATACTATGATCATTTCACTCAATTAGAGTCAACTTCCTCCCTTCCCTGATATAATAGTAGTGTCTTCCGAAGTTCATCTTCACTGCTGTTGTCCTGTTCACTTCTTATGGTGCCATAAGGCTCGACCTTCTTTACTCTTGAGTTGAAAAATGACTAAGCATTCATTGAGGTACCCACAGTAGTAAAAGAAGACTGTTTTTATCACTACGATAGAAAAACTAACACAACTTACAAGTAAATATATAGTACATTGTATTCTCTCTGATTGAGGCAAATGTCATGATCCTATTAAGACAGACCCAGAGGTATGTACAAGTACCTTAGACTACTTCTCCCTCTCATTATGATCGAGTTAGTTAGCATCATCAAAGATACACCATCTACAAGTACTCAAACTTACGAAATGCTCCCTCTTCTATGTCCATCGTCCTTCTCAGTAGGCTCATATCGTCCCTTGAGGTCTATAGATAGTTTTTAATACAATACCTTGACTCTCCAACATCACGTCATCCACTATTCCTCATTCTATTCTCTTATTGTCTTGCAAGCTTGACCTTCCTTTGCTCTTGGGTTGAGGGAAGGGGGATACAAGAGTGCATACAAGTAGAACATATCAGAGACAACACGAGGGGTTCGAAATTGGCTTAGGTAGTGATATGTGGTGGGTTTGTATGATACCAGGATTGTACCAGGTACAAATGAGTAACTTCATCTACGACTGTCAAATGAAGTACATGTTCTTGTATGGCACTAGTCACTTAACTATGACAAATGCAACCCTTACCTTACAATTCTCCCCCTTCACTCCCCCTTCATCCACCAATTCCCTTCTATGCAACAATATCCAACACATCTTCGTACACTTTGGCGACTCTCTCATCTGTAGCGTTCCACTTGTCTGCTATCACCACCCGTGTTCCCTGAGCTATACTCTGTAGCCGAGTGGCTTCCGTCTGGGTCAATGCCACTCCTTCGTATTTGCCCGTCAACATTTCTTTGAACACGTGATTCAACGAACTCACCAGATCAAACGTGGACCCGTCAGTTTCATAGTGAGGAAGGTAAGAGTTGTAATCATCCGCTAATCTGAGTAGATAAAACGTTTGTCCGTAGAGAGACGAAGTATCCACGTTGCCAGGGATACTCTTATCTTTAAAATCAATAGTTTGTTGTTGATTGATATCAAAAACAGGACATGCGTCTCCCATAGAGCCGGAGAGAGTGTTATCCACGTTTGAAGACAATGAGCCTTCGGAAAAGCCACCAGAAGAAGCTGTAGGGTCAGGGTTAGGAGCCGAAAGGCCAGGTTTAGGGGTCACATCACGTGAATCACTCCCCCTACCCTCCTCCTCCTCTGTAGAAACCATAGGAGAACCTACTGGAGTACTTGACTCCGATCCACTTCCATCGACCCCGTCTTTGTACTTTTTCAAAGCCGCCAACCGGTCCAAATGATGCGATTCCGTGTTTGTGCTCGAATAATCGACTTTTTGGGCACGTGTTTGCGTCACAGAGTACGTCAAAATGTTGACTAGTTGGGTAAGATCATGATTAAGAGCATTGATTGACGAAAATCCGCCTTCTTCTCCAGCCAACCGTCTCACGTGTTTTCGTTGCACGTTCTTGAGCTCTCCATCGATATAATCTCGAAACTTTTCCTGTTCTCTTTCCGTTACTATTCTCATGGTGGGGGGAGAATGTGAAGTCAGATAGAATGACGAAAAATGAAAATCAAGAGAAGAAAACTTGATTAGTAAGTTGAATTAGGTGAGTAGAGTGGTTGGGGCTTTTAACAAGTTTTAACTGTCAAAATCAGTCGATATATCTGACTCTGGACTCGTCGATATGTCGTTTGAGAGAACTCTTTAATGAGAATGAACCGTCCGTGAAAATGATGACTAATACCGTGGATGCTTATTAATCAGTCGTAGCAGTGTGTAGCGACAATTTCCGGGTCAATTCTTTTGCACAAACAACCTGCTTTATCGTCTTCAGTGATGCCTGAAAAGTAATGTATGCACTGTCGATGAGAAGGTTGCTGGATGAAGAAGTTAGAATGGAGAAAGAAGAGAGATGACTAAAAGCCGGTGTTTTTGTATGACAAGTATGGGCAATAATAGTACCAATCGAATCACCACAATCAGGGGAATCGAATGGTACTAATATCTCCCTACCGTGTCTAGCAAAATCTCTCCATAAACTGGTGCCTCCAAAACGCATGGAACATTCCGATAGAGCTAAAAATAGAGGTTAACATAAGGTGGAGAAAGTGGGGTGGATCTGGAGCACGGGATAACGTAGTAAGAGGCGCAAATATTGCATTATCGGACTCCTAGTACTGTCAGAAATCTACTGACGTTTTTAGAATTCATTTTGAACTATTATTGACGGAGTTATAGGAACCTACATTTACTTAGCGTACACCAACTAACTCTTTCACTCTTTCCACTAAAGCCAAGTATAACATCCACCCCAACACCCTCCACAACCTCTCCAATATTCATCCTAGAGCGTCGTAAAGACGGGCAATCAACTCCACTTGATCCAAGGAGTCAGAAAAACCACTTTAGACCGCTCAACCCCCCATATATCACCTTCCAACGGGTACACCCCCCTTCTCCCCTTTGCCATAGTCTAGCAACCTCAAAAACCATCAAAAACTTCCAAAAAAAGCACCACCTGCTCCAAATCACTCTCCCTACCTATTCCCCTTCTCTTCACCCTTCCTCCTTCTCTCCTGCTCCTAATACAACCCTACAAGTACCGGTACTTTCCCTATTTTGAAATAACCACCCCAACATTTAGTCTAAATTCCACACCTTATTTATATACAACAAAACATAACAATAAATACACAACAAATACACCCCATAAACATGCCAATAAATACATTAATTTCCTCATTAAATCCGCCGGTAACCCGCCTACCACTCGCCAAACCCCTTATCCTTCTTCTTATCGCAGTTTTCGCCGCCACAGTTGCAACATTCGTCTTTTTCAGACCCGGTTTTGCCCTCTTTCAGGTCTTTCGAAGTTGAGTCTTTCGTAACTTGGGTAGCCACCTTGGTTCCGCGGAACACTTTTCGAGGCTGTCGTTCAGGAGAAATTGTAGGAGCTAGAGAAGTCTGTGTTAGCAAAGTCAGGTGACGTAGTCACGTGACGCCACGTGGGTAGCTGCGGTCACGTGATAAATCCGACAGGTCACTTGTTTGTCGCTTCACTCACCATTGTAGTGTAACCAGACAGGTTGCTGTCCTCTCTTTGCAAGCGCCCTATACTTATGCACGCTTTGCAGTATCGTATGATCTGATTTGCCCGGAGAAAGTTATCAGATGGGGGTTAGGGGAGAAAGGGGGAGATTTGAAGGAGAGGAGTGGGGGAAGTGGGAGTGGTACAGTTGGAAAGAGGTAAGTCTGAGCATTCAGAATATGCAATAAAAGTTGGGGGGGTGTCTAGGAAATAGTCGAGATAAATGGGGGTGTATGGTGAATAACGTTCAGGCGGTGAGAGTGGGGGCGGAGGGGGGAGAAATAGATGTAGAAGGGTTGGGGAGAAGAGAAGTGGGGGAGTGTTTGGTATGGTTTTGGTCGGGGAAATGTCCTAAAAATGTTGGTGGTGACAGAGCTGTAAAATATGGGGTTTTGGGGGAGTTCTGGTTTTTCAGGGATGCTAAACAGTTGCTGGAGGGATGTAGGAAGGAGATAGAGAGATGGGAAGGGTTATAAGTGGTTTAGTTTGTCTTGCTGATCAGAATGATACACTTCTGAACGTTTTCGGAGTAGTATTACTGGAGTTAGATGTGCTGTTGTGAGCTATAGAGGAGAGTATAGAAGAGTCACCCTAGAACGATCAATAGTGCCCAGAAAAGGATGGGAAGTTGACAGGTGTGCTCTAATGGCAGTGTAGAAAAGTTGTGTGTAATTTTTGACCTTTTTAGTAAGCCAATATGACTAATTGAGAGGTATATCTGTAGATCCACTATGAAGGGAAAAGTACTACCTACACCTTTGAATATAATAGATATGAACAAAAGAAAGTCACTGCCCACTATCTACCACTACTATTAATCATACTCTCGACTTTCCCAGCCTTCTTCTCTACTCTCTATCATTTCTCAGATAATATAAATACAATGACTATATACAGCGGAAGACACGCTTCTATAGGAGGTTAGGGGGGAGTGAGAGGTACCAAAAGTTGGAATCTAGGTGAATCGAATGCTGGGAGTCGACTGGCAGGATCAAAACGCCCAAATTACCGAGCATTATCGAGTTACACGTCTTTTTCGGTTTTGAGAAAAAACAAAAACCGTCATATCCACCTCAACACATCTCAGAACACTCCAAAAAGACAGCCTCAGAGGCAACGCCCCCTCCCTCGCTCGCCCTCCACTCTTCCAAACTCTTTAGATAAACCCGATTGGCGTCGACCATGGCGTTTACTGCGAGAATGTACTTTTCCTGGGCCTCTAACATGGCCGTTTTAAGAGCTGTTTTTGTGGTTTTTTGAGCAACGGAAACGTCAGACGAGACAGACTCGAGTTTGAACGTTTTCGTCACTTTTTCTTCTTCTCTAGTGATGATTTTAGACACTGTGTTAGTGGACAACATATGAGGGAGGGTAAAACTCGACCTGGGACTCACTTTTTTTTGTGGAAAACAGGAATATCGGGTTATCGGACGCTGTTGACCGTTTTTGTGTTTTTTCGGGCGTCGTAAAGTCGGTTTTTGGGCCTCAAAAGTCGAGTGTATGTGCTCAAGTCTGTCCGGATGAATTTTCTGCACCTCGAGGAGCTCAATGAACTAACCTTATATGTATTGCCCTAGTAAGATAGTCGACTGATCAACTAATCTAAATCTGCTTAGACTATACCCAACTAAACATTGTAGTATGGGCAACAGAACATGAGAGTGGTTACTTTGAAGAATAATACCAAACGACTTTGGATGAGGACAGTTTCTCTCAGTTCTCCAGCCCCATGCATACATGTATGCTATCATTAATCTCATGCAGATGAAGGGAGAAAATTTGGAAAGCGTCATAATTCGATGGATATAGATGCTAGAGAGATGAAAAGTAGATAGAAATATTCAGTAAAGTCAGGGGATCATTTTGGTGTATTTAAACATAAAAATAGTTTTCTTGCTACCCTAGTTTGACCCACCTCATATCTCTTCACTTCATCATAATGAAACTCACAGCCCCTTTAGGTTCAACTACATGCAGCCGTATCAGAGTCACTCTAGAGGCTGAGCTACTCATAACCTGTCCAACCTAGAGTCTTACTCACAACCTGTCTACCGAATAGTTCTTGTTTGCACAATTAATAAATATATAAGAGACCGCAGTCGAAATAAATATGTTAGAAGGTAGAGGACCAGCCAGCGGTCGTCTAGTGTTAGGGGAGGGGTAGAGACAGGAAAGGAGAGAAGAACATGTCCAAAAGTACCAGCTAAAAAGAGCCAGTCTAAGAAGAACCTGTCAGAGGAAGAAACAAACTAGCCAAAAGAGCCAGTGAGTTCGTTTAAAAGTGCCACACAAGTGCTTGAATAGCGCAGATGTGAAGGGTCTCTTTAGTCAACGTCAGAAGAGTTGAGACATGGGTGTTACTTGTAAGTTATGAAGACAAGTTAGAAAGACAACAGAGATAGAAGTCACCTTTCAAATCAACAGTAGCCGTCAGGCCCTTGAACAAGTGCTCAGACAGGTTCTGGTTCAGGACCCATACCAGAAGAGGTGTGTCATGTTGGTCAACATTACCACAGATGATTTGCCAGTAAGAGGCGACAGAGAGCATGAGAGAATCATAGGTGTAGGTAAAGAGAAGGAACCATTCAAATCACCATAGCAGCAAGTAACTCCTCCGACCAGTGCTTGTGGTAGACAAGAGGGGTGCCTACCAACAGTAACATTAAAGAGCACCAGTACAGTGGTCAGTATCAAGTAACTGTAAGGGTACGAAAATGTGTCCTTACAGTAACATAGAGTGTGAAGAGAGTACCAAAGGAGGTAGGTAATCGTTAAAATGGGTACCAGTTAAGAAAGTATCATTACCAGAGTATTGATGAGGAGAAGCATCCAGTAGAACAGGTACTCTACCAACAAGACCCGCACCAAACAAGTACTCAGTGAAGAGGAAGAAGCAGTATGATAGTGACCAGAGGACAACTGATATGAAAGTAGCCCAGTAGTCAGAACAAGTACCCAGTACCAGAAGTGCCTTCAATACGAGACACCTACCAGTGAAGACAGGTACCAAGTCATGTGATAGGGTAAGTCCTTGGCACGGAATAGGCACCCAGGAGAAAGAGCTAGTGAAGTAGAAAGACAACTACCACGATGAGAGAAGTGATAACACAGTGTGGACATTGTAGACACTCTAAAGTGTGTCGAGCTCATCGGTGTCTTGTTCCTTCTGCTGTCTCTTCTCTTCCTGCTCCCCCCTCCTAATTCCCTAGCGGTACTCTTGATAGGTCTTCTCCCCGCCTCTCCTCCCGCTCAACTTCGGTCTTCCCTCTCTGACCGAGTCCAAGTCCACTCTCTTGACCAACGTCACCACTCCACTGCTCAACCACGATAAAGCCAGAGTATTCTCATCGACCACAATCAACGCAACAGCAATGTACTCTGGATCCACGTAGTTATGCTGCGCAACCTGAGCAAAGGCAGAGAACGCCTTACAACCCGTAAACTGCTCCACTTCATGTCCAACCTCGGTATAATCACTCACAAACGCCACTTCTCCTCTTGGAATACGTAATCCACCGGTGATATGGGTAGCTGTGAGCTGAGAACGGGTCTGATGAACGTTCAAAAAGACTGGACCATCATCACAGATTCCAGGAGCTACAAACACTCCTCCAAGGTACCCAAACCAGCTTTCCAGGCGTCCAAACGTCTCTGTCAAGCCTCCAGCTTCATTAGAAGGTGTTCTGAACGGACAAAGACGTTTTCTGAGCCGAAACAAGTTCTGAGAAGCGTCAGAAAGACAGAGAGGAGCTCCCATGGCTGGGGAGACTGAAGTCCGTTCAATGGAGTGTCCTAAGGGGGGCCAAAGAGCGTCTCGAGAACCGTAATGGTTCGGGTCACGTGCCAGACTCATATTTTCGCATCGTTGAACTGCATATGAGATTTGTTCTTCCACAGCAGCAGGATGAAGTTCTCCTACTTGGTCATAGTAGAGGTCTGGAGTGCAAAAGATTGATACCGGAGCGAGCTGCAACAGAGGGGTAAACGGTAGCACTTTGGGGGAGGCCACAGGGTTACTTTTCGGGTCATCATGCCGTCCAGTTTGCCCCTCCGTGACCACCAAAAACTGCATTCCAAAGCCTCCACCTGTGACGTCATAATACGTTCTCAGAAACGACCCAAACACCCCGCGATCGCCCCACCACACTCCATTGCCCATCCACACGACATTGCGGTAGTGACTATGGAACCGTCTGTAGCTGTTGAACGGCAGAAACGTCCTGAGATGCAGCTTACGTAAGCCAATCTTGTTGAGCACGTCCTGGTCTTTTTGGATCTCGTTGAACCATCTGCAACTGAGTGCAATCTTTGGCACGTCTTCCGGTTCCATCAACTCGAAAATATCCGTCCATATTTCCGGAGGTAATTTTCTCACCACACAGCTCTTGTAAGGCTCATCTGACACTTCCGAGAGAGCTGTGGAGTCCGAAACGTCCGAGAAATACGTTGACGACGACTCGCGTCTGTGTCTCGGTGGATTGGGCGACTCTGGTATATAGGAGAAGGACGTTGGGTTCATGGTGGCGTTAGTAGAAGTGTGGTGAAGGAAAGGGTGAGAGAGAAGGGTGGATTAAGAGTGGACTAACGTAGGTAAGTTTAGTGGGGGTAAGGTTGAAGGGGGAGAGGGGGGCGCGAAACCGGAATTTTAGAGAGAATGAGCGTAGTTGAGGGGAAATGAAGGCGGCAGTTTTGGTGGTTAGGGCTGTGGGATGCTATAGATGTTTTTTTGAGCGTTTTCGGTCAGAAATGAGCGTTTTGACTGGAGTGTTCTGAGAGATTGTTCTTAGGTTGTAGTTGTACCAGTAGGTTGGCTTAGACCTCCCTGAAACTGAAGTGCATGTTGCGAAATATTTGGGAGACGGATATTTCGAGCAATTGGAGAGGTGGAGGGGTGGGGATGTTATTAAATGATTGTAGAAATGGGCGTAGTAGATTTACACTGTTTTTTTTGGCTGTTTAATGACCTGGGTGTGGTTCTAATTGGAGTGTTTGGTGGACATAAACGTATGTTTTGATGAAATGTTACCTTTGAAAGAGTGAAATGAACGTCACTATTATTGAATTGGTGAAGCGATGAAAAATGGTTGTGTTTGGTACCAATATGATCAGAGAGATCTCAGCATTCGACTGGTATAGTTTCTGTGTCGTTAAAATGGTCAATACGTCGTTTTCGTCGGGGTGCTTAGATGTCATGCTTACCCCTTGGTAAGATGACATCTTTTGAAATGGAACCGGACACTTTAAGAGGTGAATTAGTGCGTAATAGTAGTCATGTTTGGTACCAAAATGATCCCTGAGATTGCAGTATTTGATTCAGATACCTTTCATGTCGATTGAACACGTATATGAAGTTCCAAGTGAGTACTTGGAGGTACCTCCTAATAACATGGTATTCCTAAAAACACCTTACCAAGTTCGATAGACAATAAGGGGGGACCCTTAATTCAGAGCTATATGAATGCCCCACTCTCACTCTCATGTTCATCCACTCTAAAGCCCATTCCAAGACACGTTCGTAAAAAGCAACTTAGCCTGCATCAGCCTTGTGAGGGGATGTCTTGGAAATGCAACTTTGCACGTGAGATATTAGTGGCAGTATCAATGTGACAGTGTTTGGTGTCATTTTTATCCCCTCGATCTCCCTATCATTTTGAATATTTCATCTATGCTCCTAGACCTCATATTTTCACATACAATAGTTGAGGGCAGTTAACCTCCAGGTGCCTCACATTGTAGAGATACAACGGGGCACTTTAAAAAGATGAAAAGCTCACTAAATACGTCGTAAATGGTATCAATCTATTCCTATCGGTCTCCTGATGCGATTAATATAATCAAATCCATGAAAATATTCATTTTCAGAGTTATGGCGAGGATCTCTCTTCAACGTATGTCTCCATAACATGACGTAGCACTCAACACTACAAAAAACATATCCAAACTTGTTTTTCTGGTACCATTCGCCTCTACACATCTTTCTGACATTATCTCTGCAAGTTTTTTTATCAATATGTTCACGGTAGACTTCTTGGGTGGGTGTACGAAAGGCACAGCTAACCCACAGTCTACGAACTATAACATCCCAGTTAAATAAGTCTGATAACTGTTGAAACCGGTCCTGTAAGGTACCATTCTACTCGCAGTAATCTCCTGATCATCTTGGTATAGGTAATTGCTCGAGAAAATGACCAAGTGAGATTTCAGAGGAGTGCTCGATAGACTCCTTGATACGTCTACAGAACACAACATAGCACTCAATTGAGCTATTATATGTGAAATATATAGATTTTTTGGTATCGTTGTACTCCTATTAATCTCTCAAATGTAGTTATGCCGCTTTTTATACTGAATTACTTCTCAATGAAGTCATGGATAGTGCTTGTCATTGCCTACATCAGAGCATACCTAATATACCACCCAACACCCCCTCAAATGTCTTCAATTAGGTCATGAACGGTACCATTCTACTCTAAGCAATCTTGAAACTGCATTTTTGCAGTTTTTATATCAAAGGTGCTCTAGAAGATGTTTGTAGAGTGAACCCTTATAAGAGCTTTCCTAATGGACTCAACACAACACTCTACAGAGCCAGGCAGTCAAATAAACAGAAATTATATGGTACCATTTTACTCCATCTAACCATTCAAGTGTATTTACAAAGTATTTAGACGTTTTTTGTCTTTATCGAGTTTCTAAATGGGTGTATGACTGACCCTACATAGCCCATATCATAGCACCACTCTGGACCTCCAAAGACTTTTCCAAATACTTCATAATTGGTACATTTCAGCTCTAAGTAGTCTCACAAAGGTAACCCAGCTGTTTTTTATGCTAAAGAAGTCTCATCGGAGGGTTACAAGGGTATCCATATAAGCCTACCATGGAACACCTAATGAACTCAACACAGCACTATAAAGAGCGGAATAACTCTATAAACTTGGATTATATGATATCATTCTGACACCATTCATCTCAAAATTGTATTGGCTTACTTACTTTGATTATAATTGTTCTCAGGAATGTTCCAGATGGGCATTATGCTGCACCAGATATACCTATACTGAGACTCACTGAGTGGATGCAACACCACACTCTAGAGAGCGGAATAGCCGAGTAAAGTGGGATTTTATGGTATCATTCGACCACCCTTGATCTTACGACTGTATTGATATACTTCTTTTGATCATAACTGTTCTCATTGAAGTTCTAGGTGGGTGCTAAGATGACCCACTGAGGCCTATATCGAGACATACCTAGTGAACTCAACACAGCACCCTAAAAATCCAGATATCTCTTTAATGTGGGCTTATATGATACCATTCGACTCCCCTCCATCGTCTCATTCTTCTAAACATAAAATCATCATCATATCAGCATATTCGGACGACCCAGCTTTTCTCACCAATGCTTCAGTCACAACACCTCACTCTAGAATGCGCAAAAACCCTCCAAATACCTCATAACCGGTACCATTCTACTCCCCTCAGTCTCACCCTTCCACCTCTACCCTTTTCTAATATTAAAAAGTACATTAACTGGCTATAAAGAAGAAAAACTCACCTCCTAGATTACTCTGGATACATGGCCTCATACATCTGTCTCTCTGTAATCTCCACATCTGCAAACTTGCCAGACCAATGTTCGACCCGCTTGTGAATTCTAGGAGGATCGATCATCATCTGTCTCTTATCCACATTGAAAGCACAGTAGAAGATCCAGTTGAGGTAAGCACAATGGTTTTTGAGAATGTTGACTCTGGCAAGTAAATTGAAAGATCCAAAGTGACATTTGTTGTTATCTGGACCTGAACAAGCCCAGACTTCGTTCAAAGGAGCTTTTATACCCGTAGGATCGCTGATATACACTTCTCCTAGTGTATGAGTGTATCCCGACCAAAAGGGCACTCCTACAACAATATCATTCCAATGAGTGACTCGATAAAGTCTTCGTTCGTCGTCCACTCTCAAACCGTCATCTCCTTGCTTGAAAAACAGCGAATTTGCGTAATCTGCAAAAGCCTTGTTACCTACTCTAGGTTGTCCAAAAGTGATAACCATGGGATCAAAGCCGAGATTTTTGAGATTAATACTCATCAAAAGAGCCGTAGCTGCTCCCAAAGAGTGTCCAGTCACATACAGCTTGTAATCTGTATTATTTCCCAAAAAATCAATCAAGTGATTCTGCATATTGACCATGGTTTCTCTGTATGCCTTTTGGAAGCCATCATGAATCTCGCAATCAGGACAATCAATTCGCGCAGAAGAGCTCGTAGAGTTGATATCTGTGGTGTTTAGAGGAGGTAGATCGGCCAGGTACGGTTTCTGGAGAAAAAACGCGTCTGTAATCGCGTCAGCAAGCGAAAAAGTGCCTCTAAAGACAATGTACTTTTCCTTCTTGACATGATCATGGGCTAGGAAGCCGGTAATGGAGGTGGAAAAGAAATCACCGCCAAATTGATGCTCCAAAGTGACATTGGGGAAATGAGCACACGATTTGCCACATGTAAAGTCGGATTCAAGATCATAAGGTCCAGGGGCTCGAACGCAGTAGGCGACGTTGGAGAGACGGCCGTATTTGAGGACGAAATCGTAGGTGGATTGGGAGATGGCCGCTATTTGAGCCAAGCAGGGGGTGATGAGGAGGAGGAGGGGTAAGAGGGGGAGCACTATATTAGTAAAGGGAACGAAAGGCCGAAGGTCTTGAGTGGACAACAGAAAGCGGAAGGTGGAGGGGACAACAACAAACATAGGAAACAGAAGCCAAGGGTCTTGAGTGGACAACAGGAGACTCTATCATTGTGGTTGTGACATGATCAAGTCTCTTGTCTTCAGCTGTGTATCTGATGGTGTAGTCTTGACAGTCATTTATGGAGTGAACATTTCATGGTGTACCCTAGAAAGGAAGACCAGGAAAAATTGGTGAACAACAGAGTTGATGGTGGCAGCAGATTGAGGCAGACTGTAAAATCCTTCTTCTTCTTCTTTCAACAATAATACTTCCAGAGACTGACATGGTAAAGACGGCAAGACAGCACACTATCTCAGGAAAATAGAAAGAGTGAAATGTCAACGGAAGTCTCCATGACTGTAGTTGTAGTAGACTAATGCTAGTTTCAAAGTCCTTAGTCTCTCATTGTACATCTGGTAGTATTGACAGTCGTGATCTTGACCTAGAGATGGTAAGACAGAAGACCACCTCAGAAACATTGGTAAAGAGAGCTGAGAACTTCAAAAACCCAAGGTAAGCGTTTCGGAGGGTGGACTGAGGCTGATTGTAAAATCCTTGGTCTTCTAGCAGTGGTGGTTCAAGAGACTACCTGATAAAGACCTGTTTTCGAGCTGAGCACTTTAAAGAGCCATAATTCGTGCCTTGGAGAGTAAACTGAAGTGGTTGGTGAAGTCTCTGCTGCTCTGAAAGTGGTGTATGGACAGTTGTGGGGTACTCAGTCTAGGTGGGGCGGTATGGGACTTGACAGCAAAGATAGACAGCTGAAGACTTTAAACGGTCAAAGTGCGTGTCTCAGGACGTCAGCTGAAGAGTCTGGTGAAGCTCTTGCTCCTCTGGTAGTGCTCCATGAGACAGTAGAGTAGTCAGTCATGGTGAGACTGTACTAGTAGGTATGAAGGGTAGCTCAGGAGGTAGAAGACTGGTCATAGAGAGCCAAAGTCTGATGATTGAAGGTATAAAAGAGAGTCTTTGTTCATATTGAGGCATCCGGACTTGTCTTGACAGTTGGAGGTACCGGTACTTCAGTCATGAGAGGACAGCAGAGAGACCACCTAGAGATAAGCGAAGGCGTGATAAAGAACAGGTAGACAAATGAGGACTTCAAAAAGAGAGCTAGTAAGGTTAGAGATGCCTCCAGAAGCCCACCTGACTTAGGGAGTCTGTCTTTCAACTTCAGAGAGTAACGGTACCTTAGACTAGTCCTTCTCACTGTGACAGACCCAAGAAGGCAACAGTAGACCTCAGAATGTCAACTGAGGTACCCAACTTCAGTCTCAGTGACTCTAGACGACAAAATAAACTTGTATACGTTCATATTTGTCATTTTCTAGGGATAGTGTCTCTTCTGTCCTATAGTGAGCTCATCAAGAGTAGGAAGGGGTAGACTGAGGAATCTCAAGTCAAGACTGAAAGAGGTAAAAAAGCATGGATTTAACACCGAGTAGTGACACCTCTGTCAGTACAAGTCCTGATACTGTCAAGGATCAACCTGATACTGTCAAGGATCTACCTCAAACTGCTTCAATTGTAGCAGACAGTAGCTCTCTGGATAGCCTCCGTCTGAATAGTCTAAGGTATACAGAGCTGTCTGACAAACCACCCAAGGCTAAAGTCCTAAGACTTACTCTCAAAACAGAATAGTCTAAGTTGAGAAGTCTCCAAACAGAACAGTCTCCAAACTGATCACTCAATTGACCCAAGTCAGTGTAGTCCATTGTAAGAAGAACAAGTCCCAAATAATCAGTCCTCAGACAACCGAAAATAGCCAAAAAGTTGAAAGAAACAACTCAAAAAAATACCCGACTTCTTTCATCAAGTTGAGCACTTCAAGCCCATGTATATCATCCTCTTCAAGACAACCCAACACACTGCACCATAATAGACTGATGCTGAACACCCCGAAGAACTATACAGGGTATATCAGACCAATTAGAACCCTCAATAACCAGTTTCAACCGCCTAAAACAACTAGTTCAGGAACAAAACTAGCCAAAAAACTGCTCAACACCGTCTAAAACGGTCAGAACAACTTCCCAAAGTCCGTAGACCTCTGTAAGTCACCCCAAGCACAACATAACACATCCTTCAATCGAAAACGCCACTTTCTTTCGTACTCACTTTTCTCAAACTGTCGTCACTTACTCTCTCTTCACCCTCCCCTCCCACATATATACCATCTCTTAGTCTACTTTTTTCCCTCTATGTCTTCAACTCATCTTGTACCCCATACTAACTGTACTAACTGTATACCAACCCCCTCAACGCTAACTCTGGCGGCCAAAAGTGGAGAATAGAGTTGCTCATGGTTGTACGGGTGGGCAGCTTTACCTAGATGGGACGGCAAAAAAGACGGTCAAAAAGGCGGCAAAAAGACGGCCAAAAAATGTCAAACAAGCAAATGCGCTTGTACCCTGCTTGTACCTGCAGCTAAGAGGGGAGGATGGTAGAGTCGGGATAACAGAGCGAAAAACCATCTGATTTCAAATCTGAAAGTCGGAAAATTATCACGTGAATGAGGGGAGCATTTCTATATACTTCTTTCCCTTCTAACCCCCCAGGAACCCGCTATAAACCGGTGTTCTTCTCCCCCCCGCTTCCCCACATTTGAGCTAATATGAAAGCTTCTTTTTTTCTCTTGTTTCTCTTTTACCACGGAAATTGGCGGCTCTGTCAACGCACTGCGACACCAGTGAGACATGGTGGGGGCTCGCCGCACCCTTGCAAGAGTTCGTAAAGCGGTTTAAAGGCATACAAGGAAAAAACAGACAAAAATAGCGACTTTTGGCGGAAAAACAGACAAAAAAACGATGATTTTAGGTCGAATTGGGCTAGCCGTTTGATAATGAGCAGCCAGGGGTAGAGAAGAGACTTGGTACGGACGTTTGGCTGCTTTCCCCGTGGGTTTTGGCGTCGTTTTGGTGTTCAAAATGGGCTGACCAAAGATATACAAGTTCATAGATATAGGCTTCTTGAGAAGGTACACTTTCGTAATTGTATGTACGTTTGGACGCATGTAGGGTTGTCTCTATGAGGAAAGTGTTCGTTTGTTTGGAGGGTCATTTTCACGTGGAAATCTCTTGGTTGTTTGTACGACTTGGCATTAGCGAGAAGAATTACAAGGTACAGGGTTACAATGGGTTACGTAACAATGACAGGGAGTGGGAGTGATGTAGGAGTGGGGTAGTTTTACGAGAAAAAAAAACAGTGTATCAACTCAACATGGTAGAGACAAAAAGGTTGTACATTCGGGTGAATGGATGAACATGATAAAGAGACTTATGAGAGTAATTATGAAAGATTGGAAGTGGTATTTTTTTATCGATTTATTGAAATGGTACGATAATCACTCTATTGGAGTTTTATTATACTGTGGCTGCTCAAATCATGATCTACATGATGCCTAATCAGATAAGATGGGTATAGTGGGGAAGCTATGAAATGGAGCGTGAGGAAAAGTCGACTTAAGTGTCAAAAAAGAGACTTTATGACATTGGAAAGTAGTCAGATTGGTGTGAATGGGG
This sequence comes from Yarrowia porcina, assembly GCA_900519025.1. NCBI lineage: Eukaryota > Fungi > Ascomycota > Dipodascomycetes > Dipodascales > Yarrowia > Yarrowia porcina. The sequence goes on from ULGT01000005.1 coordinate 853,990, forward strand.
CACTATAAATTGTATGACTTTATATTGTATTTTCTTCCACTTATGATAAGTCAAGTCATACCCCTACATACTGTTTAGAGGGTATGTTCTTCGATATCCTAGCTATAGATCCAGGAACTGTTAATACATAATAATGTAAGCATATGATATATAAACGCCCCCTAAAATATGCAAAACTAAAGAACAACTCCATGTATTGTCATATCCCCCTTAAGGTATGTCGTACCTGAAAGGATAGTCGAGCGTAGACGCAGTAACCCACTCTTCAGTCGTCTTACAGTACTATTACTGAGGAAGTGTGCTCGTTACACTCCTTATTCCGACTCTAACTCTCAGAGATGGTGTTACCGAAGTACCGGTAGTCATCCTTTTGATATACTCGTACGGATACTTGTAGGTTGTTCTAGGGAGAACCATGATATCTTACCAGATAGAGGATAGAGACTCCAATGAAGACAAGAAGTCTATCGCAGAAATCCTTACTACAGTATAACTTTTGTATGAACAGTTATACCCAAGTTTTGTCACAATATGACTATCTTCACTTACCTCTCCTAGAGTACAAGTACCGTACCGGTAATAACATGGATGGCTATATGGTGTGCAGCACTGTTAAAGATACAAGTCATGAAAAATTAACTCCACTGTCTTTTAGTCTTTGTATGATGACTTATAGTTGAGAATATTGCTCTTCTGTCGGTACTGCCACAACAGAGTAACCAGATGAAAGATCATATAGAGTGACCACTACAGCTGCTATGACTGCTATGGGACTACAAGACTACAATAATAAGCCTTAAGTCAAGAGTTTTATTGGCTATAAACACTCCTCAGTTCACTTTTTGACTGCTTTTACTGTTTGTAGATATGATCGAATGTTGATGACATACTTCCAGAACACTTCAGTATAAGGAGACCTACATTTGAATGAACACCATGATGACTTCAATACCAGTATGAGACTCAAACAAACAGTTGATATCGATATCTTCTGTTCCAAAATGACCTCCTCCACATCCATATGATGTCGTTACCACAACTCCGCCTGAAATCGAACCCACAATGCCTTATCGATGCGGGGGATAATATCGTCTTGCACACAATAATCGGGCAGCACAGCCTGAAACCCCCTTTTTTTGGTATCAAACGAATCCCTAGTTTCTCCTTTTTGTGGTCACGTGAATACCAACCTCCTATCTCGTAAACTGGGGAAAATACGAGACATCTGTAGAATTAGGGGTAGAGAGGCACCCAATACTCCGTCAAGAAGTCTAGAAATGAAGCAAAACAGTCTGAGAAAGTCACGTGACTCAGACAGCGCTCTTCAGTAGTTCTCACTCCTCTTCTTTCCTCATTTCTTTCCATCATCTCGTCTGTAGTTCTTCTCCTGCTTACTAACCAACGCCAATAAGCTTGGCGTGCAGACGCATGCATGTGTTGTGTTTGGGGGAGTGCGGAATATGGATAGGAGTTAGACCATCACTAAGACCTCGACCAGACTCTTCAAAAGTCGCATTTTTTTTCCACTCGTTTTTTTACATGTCTGAAAAAGAGTGGACCCGCGACACAGACACAGCCATGTGCGATAAACAGGTCCGCGTCTTGACCCTCAATTGTTGGTGAGTAGGAGGAGAGGGAAACCTAGGTGATGTTACCAAGGGAGTGTGATAGGGGAACTGAGTGGGAGGGAAAAGGGGGGTTCAGGTGTCATGTGATGGTCATGTGATGGTCACGTGATCTAGTGTGTGATTCATGTGACAATTCACGTGACTTGTAATAATGGCATCTGTTCATCAGCTACTGCTATGGCACGGCTGGCACAGCTGAGGCGTTCCCCTGATTTTGAGGGAGATGAACTGAAGCGGTTTTGGTGTTTTGGCTGGAGAAGTAAGGGAGGGGGTTGAGTCTTGTTTTATGATAGACTTGTTCTGGAGGTATGGCTTTAGATTGACTTACACTTCTGATGTGATGTTTACCTTCAAGTCTTAAGTCATGGGTGATGGTATCCACATCTTATGAGATTAGATGACGAAGATAAGATGGTGAATGATGATGTGGAAGATGAATTGAATGACATAAGAGTGTTTGCATGTCTTCATATGGTCTCATTCCACTCATGTCATAGTCTAATTCACTACTACCATGGTGGATACTGCTGTCTACATCTCCATGAGATTAGATACTTACACGACATGAGAAGACTTCAGTTAGACCCAATGGAATGTCAAATTGAATGGCTTGATACCATGTCTCCATTTCACTTATGGCATTGTCTATGAATTCACCATGACATATCTCTGGTCTGACTGTCATTTATGGGTTTAGATACTGAGAGGGGGAGACTATGGATACTGAGAATGTGACTATTACCATATGGAAGACAGCTGAGTGCTTCAAAACTGTTCATGTCGTCATTTGATTCACCTCTGGTGTCATTGTCTATGTTCTGTTATGACAAGTCTCTTGTGCCATCAATGAGTCTACATTCCTGACATGAGCTGGCCAATGACATCATGGAAGCTATCATGGACGACCTAAGACTGTTCCTACGTCACCACATCACTTCTGGTACCATTCATGTCACTCCCATGGTGTCATGTTGTCTTCATACCTCTCCTCTTGAGGTTAGATGGCTGATATGAGGTGACGAATGGTATCATAGGGTAACATATCGAATGTCATATGGCTTTCAATACGCTGCTATCATCATTGATATCACTCATGCCATCACCTCTGCAATCACTCATGCCACCATAATGTCTTCTCTTCTCTACCTCACATTCGTGACTACCTTGGGACACCCAATTCCAGCCCAAAGTCTTTCAAAGTCGAGAATTGAGTCACTGGAGCCTTTCCCAGCGTTCTACAGCAAGTTCGATGTTATTCGCAGCGCTATAGCCTCTGGTACAGTGATGTTCTGTGGTCCTTATGGAGCTCTAGGTCACTGTGGAAGCCATGAGATCACTCATTTCTGAACAGATCTTTTTGAAAGTTGAGAATTGAGTCTTTTGAGTGCTCCTGACTTGGTCTACAACAGCTTTTGGTCTTCTACAGTACTCATTATGCTGCTCTGGTGACTATACTCTGGTCAAGCCATGAGAACTTAAGTACACTCTGACTGTTATCTACGCTCTTGAAGTACTACAGAAATGTCTGCAGAACCGGCAAAGGCATTATTTTGACTCTTTCACTCTCAAAAATGTCGTCTAGAGCTCCTAATCGCGCTCATTGGGTCCGTTCGTGACCTTCGGCCACTCTCTACCAAGCTAACATAGGGGCCTCAAGGTCGTCTCCAAACTCCGTCCTCAACGTCTTCAAGCCATCTCCGCTCAACTAGCTCAAGACGGCGACTTTTACGATATCGTCTGTCTTCAAGAAGTATGGGTAGAGTCCGACTTTGAACATATCAAAAAGTCCTGCTCTGAACACTTTCCGTACACAAAGTACTACTACAGCGGCATCATTGCTGGTCCTGGACTCGCCGTTCTCTCCAGATGGCCGATTGAGTCTGCTTATGTGCACAGATTCGGTCTCAATGGACGTCCCAGTGCCTTCTTTCGGGGCGATTGGTATGTAGGCAAAAGTGTTGCCTCTGCAACCATCATCCACCCGTCCAATCACCGCATTGAAATCCTCAATGCTCATATGCATGCTCCTTATGGTCCTGGAGATGCCAATTACACCTGTCATCGGACTTCTCAGGCCTGGGAAATGGCCCGAATTGCAAAGCGGTCAATGGATGCCGGAAATTTGACCATTGTTACCGGCGATTTGAACTCACGACCGTCTTCTCTCACTCACCAACTGTTTGAGAACATGGCTCTTCTTCAGGACGCGTGGGAAAGCCGTCATGGCGAATTTACCGGCGATTTGAGCCAAATGACGCCCGAACAGCAGATTGAAGAGGCTGGAGTCACGTGCAACTCGCGGCTCAACTCGTGGCGAGAAAACCGGCCGCTTTCAGACGCTTGTCGGCTCGATTACATCTTCTTTGACCCCTCCAGAGCTACAGTCAGAGAAGCACGTGTGGCCTTTACAGACAAGATTGAAGGAGGATGCAGTGTTTCTGACCACTTTGGCGTGTCTGCCGTGTTTGAATTGACGCCCCAGGATGTTTCTAGACACCGTAAAGTGTCTTCCACGACTCTAACTACCATGTTTGACGAGTTTCTGGCTCTGGTGCACACTTACAAGGGCACGTCAATCATGCAGGCTCGGGTCCGAAACTGGCACTTTATGGCGTCCATTCTGGTAGTTGTAGGCCTGCTTGTGTCAGTATGGTGGGCCGCAGCAGATAACAGAGCCTACGTGGGTTTCATTTACATTTTGGCCGCGGTAGTGATTGCCGTTACAGGCGTGGTGGATGGGCTGATTGGGTATTTGTTTGGAAATACCGAAATGAGAGCCTTGTTGGAGTTGGAGAGTGAGTTGGAGTTGGCCAAGAGGATGATGGCGAATGGAGTGGGGGAATAGGATTGGAGGGCTGTGACACATAACTCCACGAGCACCGTAGGTGCGAGGGGAGGTATGAACGAGAGTACTAGCATGAGCTGTACGAGCACCGTAGGTGCGAGTGCAGGTTCTTGTGTGAGTGGTAGTGCCTGTACAGGTGATGGTATGGGTGCCCGTGCCTGTACAAGTGAAGGGGAACGTACTGGTACCGCTCTGAGCGATGCTACATACGCTACTACGGCGTACGGCAGCTGCTAGGAATGCCACAGTCTGGAGGGAGCTGGATGGGAGACACACGAGAGGTCATAATCAATCAGAGTAATCAATTAATTATTATGCAGTTGCTCTGGCACGAAATGGTACTTGGACGACAATCGCTCAACAATGTCTAATTGCCCCCGCACGTGTTATTGTATCGGACTGTATCGTACATTACAGTGCACTATCTCTCTGCCGATCTGTGGAGAGCCGTTGGGTGTTGGGTGGCGAGCTCAGGCCATTTGGAATGTGAAAGGGGGAGGAGATGAGTGATTAGGGCTAAGGGCTAAGGGTAGAACTGGTGGCGTAGTGTGGTAGTAAGGGTAAGTAGGGCCTAAGTAAAGGGTAAGTATAGGGTACGGGTTTACTTGGAGTATGTGAGGGGAAATGGTCAGAAACCTGCTTATGTGCTTACTAACCACCCTCTCTCTCTGACACGGTCAAAACACGCTTTCACGTTTCACGTTTCACGTTTCACTTCACGTTTGTCACGCCCTCTTTAATTAGCCACGTGACCAAAATCTTTTAGCGTTTAGCTGCATATACGACAACGATCTGTAGCATGTGAAAGTGAGCCAGAACAAGAGACAAAACATTAGATGAGTGGATACAACTGTGGACTACAGTAGGAAAATCTACAAAAAAGACATTAGTCTGTGTAGTGGAAGGTCACGTGATAGTCACATGCTAGTCACGTGACAACAGGAACATCTACGTCCTTGGCTGTTCTTTCTGTTATCACGATCGGAGTTTCGTCTCTAACTTCTCTCTCTCCTCCCTCCCCTCGGAGCCAGTTTTTCCGGTCCATTTTAGCCAGCTTTGTGAAAAAGAAGAGAGCGTTTTTGACGGTGGCAAATGAAGCAAATGTCTTGAATGTGATTGAGGGAGGGGGGAGAAAAGTAGGTGGTGTGGTGTTGATAGGGTGTGTACCTGGTGTATTGTAGGTATGTATCACCTATCGCTGTACAGCATCATGTATTGATTAGTTCCTATATTGTCCTGTTCCATTCTTGTCGTATCTACTGTACTGTCTCGTTCAGTTCCTATCTACAATGTAAACTTGCAGGACGTGTGTCAAGCATGCAAAGATGGGCTTCAAAGGGCATATTGTACGAGCTTGTGGAAGAGATATATCCCCGACCAGCTGCAAACCTTTGGCCACGAAAACCATGCACAACAACGATCCCACAGAGTATCCGTCTATCGACGGTATGGTGAGTATACCAGGGTATTTGAGGTCAGGTGGTGGTTGAGAAGGGGTGGATCTTGTGATTTCCATTTTTTCCGTTTTTTTTTCTTTTTTTTTTCTCATTTTTCTGATTGTTCCCTCAATCGTCTTCACTCCCAATTCTTCCGCACCTTGCTATTACCGTGCTTCCGACAGATCAACCTCGGTAAATTTAATATCAGATGAAGTCGAGCCACAAGACGGAGGAGGGGAGGTATGGCAAGGGGGATACTTGGGATCGGTTCAGATCACGTGACTGAGTCGATCTCCAGCTTTTCGGCCATTTTGCTCACTTTTACGGTCCCTTTTTAATCACTCTTTTACTTCTCCCTGTGCGGCTGATAGTTTGGCCCGTGCATGATTCCGAGCAGCATGTAGGTACGGCCTACTATACTATTGAAGGGGTGAAATGGGGGGTGGCTATATGGACCAGAAAATGAGGGAAAATGGAAATTGAAAAGGCAGACCGATTGAAACAGGCTGATAGACTACGCTGACAAATTTTCAGCTCTCTAGCACGTCAAATAGGTCTCGTTTGACGCCCCTTCTCCTCCACTTACCATCTGCAAACAGAAGGTTTCTTGGATTCTTGGTTTCCATTTCCTGAGAGACTTTTGAAGAGAGCTAGAGAAGACATCTACAGAACCAGTTCCCACAAGACTAACACCAGATGAGCATACCTAACGACACGGAGAGCCAGGCAGCAACGGCCAGACGGTTATCCCAGCCCTCCCAGACACGACCCACGCCTCCTACCCAGCCAGAAACAACGCCCTACTTTCATCTCAACTTGGAGCCGGCCAAAAGTGAAGGAGCGATATCGCCAACTGAAACGAATCCTGAGGTGGCAGCGGTCAAACCGAGCTTGGAGCCGACGAGGTCACGTGAACGACCGGCTAGTATCATTAGTCGACGTACTTCCACGCTCAAAAAACGACACAGCTTTCTCCCTTGGCTTAAGAAGGATAGCAAAGGAGGAGAAGATGAGGTGGTCAACAACATTCCAACTTCAGTTCCAGACCTAACCCTGCCTCCAGACTCGTCCTGGAACCAGTCCAAGCATAAACAGTACCATCTTCAGGCTAGGGCTTACCATGATCAGAGACTATCCAAGGCTGCTCACCATAGTAGTACTGCTCCAGTGAGTGGAAATTCGTCTATGGGCGGATCTCCGATTCCAGGAACCCCGACTTTCGACAAATACAGCATGCTTCCACCCACCAGTGATGCCCCCTTACCTGTGGGTAATCAGATCCCTTCAGGAACTCCGTCTCTAGCTCCTTCAAGAAGTAATTCTCGAACAGCCTCGTTTTCAGGCACGCCAGCAGGAGCCATGACTCCAAATACACATTCAGGCAACTCGTCGGCCTCACAATCTAAGCGGAATTCGTTTGTTAGACGTCCATCAGGCAGTGGAGGACTGGTATCGCCTGATGATGCAGCCATGATGGGTCCTCCGAGGGAAGCTATGCCCGTGGACCCCAATCAGCATGTTTTGGAGGCGGTAGCAAAGTTTGGAAATGTCGCTAGCAATTCTAGTGGTCATATTGCCTGTGGAATCTTGAGATCTTTGTCGTTGACTAGTAGTAAGCCGAGATCGAGGACTGGGTCGGTTCCTGCTAGTATGGTAGGGTCACCGCTAATGAGTCCTAGTACTCCGGGGACTCCGGGGGCAATGACACCAATGGGAAGTAGTCCAGATCATTTACTGGCTATTCAGGATGTGTTGAGTAGGGTGAGTACCGACCGTATCGCTGACGAAGTCGGCGATATGGGAGCAGACCTCTGAGTCTTTGAGTCTCTCGAAAAGAGACGAAGAGATGAAGAGACATTTGAAGGAAGATTTGAAGGATATGAGCATACCTTGAAGGATTATTTACTTTGTATGACTCTGGTTGGTGGTATAGCTATGTTCTATGGTACTGTCTAGTGCTGTAATGTGGTTACTACCTCTATCCAAAGTTGTACACGAGAAGAGAGCGTTACTGAGATGTTTTACAGGTGTTTGACGTCTCAGATGGGTTTACTGGGACTTCCTTTTTGAGCAGGGAGTTTCTGAAAAGTCTTTTGGGGTTCCACTTGAGCTTCTACTTTGAGAGGTTATCAGGTTATGAGTTAGACTGGAGACTGTTGGGAGACTGTTGGGAGACAGCTTTGGGAGACAGTCTTGAAGGTTAGGAGTGGGACTGGGAGAGACTGTTTTATGAAGTCTTGAGATTTCAGTGAAATTTCGACGGACTAAGACAGAAACGAGATAGGAGCAATTGGTGACTGTGGTGGCAGTGGTTTTACGACATTTCCAGTTTTCGGCAGTTTTTTTTTTTTTTTTTTTTTTTTTTTTTTTTTTTTTTTTTTTTTTTTTTTTTTTTTTTTTTTTTTTTTTTTTTTTTTTTTTTTTTTTTTTTTTTTTTTTTTTTTTTTTTTTTTTTTTTTTTTTTTTTTTTTTTTTTTTTTTTTTTTTTTTTTTTTTTTTTTTTTTTTTTTTTTTTTTTTTTTTTTTTTTTTTTTTTTTTTTTTTTTTTTTTTTTTTTTTTTTTTTTTTTTTTTTTTTTTTTTTTTTTTTTTTTTTTTTTTTTTTTTTTTTTTTTTTTTTTTTTTTTTTTTTTTTTTTNTTTTTTTTTTTTTTTTTTTTTTTTTTTTTTTTTTTTTTTTTCTTCGACTTCGACTTTTCAGCAGTTTTCTTGTTTCATCATCTTCGTTTCGTCAGGGTTATTCGACATTATGGCTTTTCGTCTACGGCATCTGGCAGGGTTGAGGTATTTTGTTCGTTACGTTTTGTCGTTTTGTTCTCTACGTTTCGTCATTTTGTTCGTTACATTTCGTGATTTTGCTCGTTGGGTTTCACTCCAAAGGGAATTGAGCAATGAGGAAGGAACTTCAGGTCATCCCAATTAGGAAGGCAATGGATTAATCTGGTGTGTCAACCGTCTCTTCTCCAAAGCCAATCTGGATCTCAACATTCCTGCCTGATTTCCGACCCTTGTTTGCATTGCTCTTTTCTTCCCCTCTTTCGACTTTGTTGCTGGCTTGCTATTACAGGGCATGTATTTTTTTTTGCCTGGCGGGTCCCCAACATGGATTAGGCGGGCGGACTCACGTGCCCAACTCTGTCTGGTCCCAAGGGTGGTCCCAAGGGTGGCAACTGCAAGCCTTGGAAGGTAAGCGGCAAGCTTTAGCCTCGGCCTAGATTGCTGTGGCAAATTGGCTGATTGAGAAGCACACTAGATGAGATTGGGGTGGCCAGTGTGACGATTAATTGGATATTTGATTAGTCATGGGTACACTCACCAATACCCCCTTTCCCTCATCTTTCTACGTCGTTCCCTCCCCCATTAAAGTTACATTTAATTACTCATGACGCCGCTTGTCGAATGAACATTACCAACCCTGCAGCTGAATCCGCATCCGACGCACGCCCTACTTAAGACCAGACAGAGAAGAAGAGACGAGACAAGGTAACGACGAGACAAGACGAAAACTTGAGAAAAAAAAAAAACCACCGCCAATCTGCCACCACCAGCTTATCGTCACTGCACCACCCTCCCCCGCCATGCTCTCTGCGTCCCAATTTCTCAAACACCGGGTGTCGTGCCTGTCCATGCTGAATAAGCAGTCGTCCGACGATGCCGACGACGATGCCTGCCACCATCCCCACGACCAAAACATCTTCTCGGTGCTGGTCAACGGAGCCACAGACAGATTCGAGGGGTTCTTTGATGAGTCAGATGAGGAAGATGGAGATGAGCCTTCAACGTCTTCTACGACAACGTCCTCCTCCCCCACTGCTACCCTTGCCCCCGCTCCTAGTACTCCCTCAGGCACCCATACACCGAAGAAATGTGGATCGTGTCACGTGACGTCGTTCAACTCGGTCGCCTCCGCTCTTCCCGCCTCTTTAACTCCCCATTGTCTCTCTCCTCAAGACTCTAGACAGGTATGCTCTACACTTCGATGACATCATATAAGTCATCTATGACATGATATATGTCACCTCACCTAACCCTTTACTAACACAGCCCTCACGCACTCAGAGCGAATTAGCACGTCGAATCAAGACGGAAAACATTCTCAACTCGTTCCACGACTCGCTGGAAGCCGCGTATGAGAAATGCCACGGAGGAGCCAACCCGGAAGAACACCAGTCCAACAAGACGGAGTACTTTCAGCAAAAGCTCAAGGGCTTTGCCGCTCTCGATGTCGACGAACAGCTGATTGCAGACTATCCTGTTTGGTTGTTGAAAAATGTTCTCATCCAGGGACATCTCTACATTACTGCCAAACACATGTGTTTTCTGTCATACCTCCCTCGACGTCAGAATGCCAATATTCGGTCTGGAACGCTGGTCAAGGCGAGAAAGAGGTCCCTCAGAGAAGGTACTCGATACTGGTGTGTTCTCAAGAACGATTCTTTTTCGTATTACCCTGATTCCACCGATGTCTACTTTCCTGCAGGCACTATTGACTTGTCTGAGGCTCTGGCGGCTGAATTGTGTGATGATGAAGGCGATGTGACTGAACCTGAATCGTTTCGAATCGTCATGCCGAAAAAATCCGTGCTTTTCAAGGCTGATTCTCACTCGGCTGCCCACGAGTGGGTCAAGGCGCTGCAAAAGGAGATTTTCCGAGCCCACAACCAAGGAGATACCGTGAGAATCGTCATTCCACTGCAGAACATTGTTGATTTGGAAAAAACAAAGATTTTCGAGTTTGCTACAACCATCAAAACGTCTGTTGTCGAGTCCAACGAGACTTACGCCATTGATGAGTATATCTTCACCTTTTTCAAGTTTGGAGATGATGTTTTGCGAACTCTGACGGAACATGGAGTCGAGATTAGTGGCGGCAACTTTTCGCCCCGTCAATCTCAGCTAGCAGTGGGACACAAGCACGTGACTGAGTCTGTTCGAGACTCCACTCTACTCCATGCTTCTGGCCATCACCATCACTTTTTCCACAGCATGCATCATGACGACAAACACAACAGCAAGAGCCATACTTCGTCCAGATCCCATACTCCCAGGAACTTGACTCCCCAGGTGACTGGAGAACAGCCCCATGAAGATGGAGGCAAGAAGGAATGCAAGTTGCCCCGTCTACCAAAGTTCCTGCGACGGTTCAAGGATAAAGTGGAGGATAAGGTGGAAGAGAAACCGACGTTGGTTCCGTCTTTCTTGAAATCGAGAGGGTCTTCTCGAAGAAACTCTGCCGAACAAGGAGAACGGCCTGCTCTGGCTTCTCAGAGAACTTCCTCCTCTACTCTCTTCCCTTCTGCTCCTCCTACTCCTGGTTCTCAACCCACCACTCCTGGAGTCGTCCACCATCATGCTACTGGATCTACTACTCCTGGAGGTAGTCACGGGACTCAGACTCCCGGTACTCCTGCTTCAGCTGATTCGGTATCGATTGCCGGTGCTCCTGGTATTGTTCCTCCTGCCAGTGATGTTGAAGGCCAGAATGGAAACCCCATGCCTGCAGGTATTGCTGCTGAGCTGAAAGAGAAGCGAAAGAGCGGCTCTGGTCCTGCCACTGGCTCTTCTTCTCCTGGTAGCCATGGAGGTCTTGGAGCGGTTGGGGCTGGTGGTCCAGGTGTAGTTGGAGGAGCTGAGCCTGCTCCAGGTGGGTCAACTCCGGCGACGACCAATACTGCTGCAGTTGCTACTCCTGCGACGGCTGCAGCGACAGCTGGTCCAGGAGCGACTTCAGCCCCTACTCCTGCTCCTGTTGCCCCTTCTTCTGCCCCTTCAGCTCCTTCAGCTCCTTCAGCTACCAACGTACCTGGAGGCCCATCTTTTGCTGATCAGGCTGCTGCCGCCGCAGCCGCTGACGCCGCCAATCCTTTCACTCGAGGCCCTGGATCCGGTATTCCCGAAATCCAAGATGACTCCGACTCCTCAGACGACGACCATTGGGGTCATATTGGTACAGCCGAGGTGGACGAGGATCCCGAGCAGGAGACGCTCAAGAAGAAGAACAAGCGGTTCTCGACTCTATCAAAGGTGTCTGATCTCTGGTCTGGTTCTACAAAGCATTATGGAAAGCATCACACTGAACGACTTGGAGATGACGACGATAAACATCTTGCTTCAGCAGAGGAGATTACCGAGTCCAATGAACGGTTCCAGAAACGGTTTGCTCTAGGTACTGAGGAACGGCTCATTGCTTCGTACCATTGTCATCTTCATAGAGGAGGTATCCCTACTTATGGCAAACTCTACGTGTCTACCAACTATGTGACTTTCCGGTCTTTCCTACGAACAAAGACTCTCATGATTGTTCCTCTCAAGGTGGTAGAAAACGCTACCAAAGACTCTGGTTTCAAGTTTGGATACTCTGGTCTTGTGTTGACCATTCAAGGATACGAGGAGATTTTCTTTGAATTTGCTTCTGCTTCTCATCGAGATGATGCTGAGGTGATGCTCCTTCGTCAACTGGATATCATTCGTCCTCATATCAACGACGATATCAAGTCTGATGATCAGTACATGCTTCAGAGTGCTAGATTGTGCACTTATGAAGATGCCCTCAAGGCTGAAGCCAACGTGGAAATGCCTCCTGTGATTATCGACGGTAACCTGGCGTCTGTTCTTCCTGGTCTTGTTACTCCTCAGTCCAAAATGTTGTTCACTTTGTTGACTATCGGTTCTAGAGGAGATGTGCAGCCTTACATTTCTCTCGGTAAAGCTCTCATTGAAGAAGGTCATCGAGTTCGAATCGCTACCCATTCCGAATTCAAAGACTGGATTGAAAGCTACGGAATCGAGTTCAAGGAAGTGGCAGGAGACCCTTCTGAACTCATGAAGATTATGGTGGACCATGGAGTCTTTTCCGTCTCTTTTCTTCGAGACGCAGCTTCCAAGTTCCGAGGCTGGATCAATGACCTTCTCGCCTCCTCCTGGGAAGCTTGTCAGGGCTCAGATGTTCTTATCGAGTCGCCCTCAGCAATGGCAGGTATTCATATTGCTGAAGCTCTTCAGATCCCTTACTTCCGAGCCTTCACTATGCCCTGGTCTCGAACAAGAGCATACCCCCACGCCTTTATTGTGCCTGATCAGAAGATGGGCGGTTCTTACAACTACTTGACCTACGTCATGTTCGACAATGTCTTTTGGAAGGGTATTTCTGGCCAAGTGAACCGATGGAGAAAGAAGACTCTTCATCTTCCCAGAACTAATTTGGACCATATGGAGCAGAACAAGGTGCCCTTCCTGTACAATGTCTCCCCTGCCGTTCTTCCTCCTCCTGTTGATTTCCCCGATTGGATCAAAATCACGGGTTACTGGTTTTTGGATGAGGGTTCCAAGGACTATACTCCTGACGATGAGCTCTGTCGGTTCATGGAGAAGGCCAGGAAGGACCAGAAGAAACTGGTGTACATTGGTTTTGGATCCATTGTTGTTTCTGACCCTACTGCCCTTACCAAGTCCGTGGTGGAGTCTGTTCTCAAGGCGGATGTTCGATGTATTTTGAACAAGGGATGGTCCGATCGTCTAGGCAAGAAGGACTCCAAGGAACCTGAAATTCCTCTTCCTGATGAGGTTCTTCAGATTACTAATGTCCCCCATGACTGGTTGTTCCCTCAGATTGATGCCTGTGTTCATCATGGAGGTTCAGGAACTACTGGAGCCGGTCTTCGAGCTGGACTCCCCACGATCATCAAACCCTTCTTTGGTGATCAGTTCTTCTACGCCAACCGAGTGGAAGATCTTGGAGCAGGCATTCATTTGCGAAAGCTCAACGTATCGCAGTTTAGTAAGGCACTCTGGGAAGCTACTCACAATGAACGAATCATTGCCAAGGCAGCTGCTGTTGGACGTCAGATTCGGTCTGAAAATGGAGTCATTAGCGCCATCCAGGCAATCTACAGAGACTTGGACTATGCTCGTTCTCTGGTGCAGAAGAAGCGAGGATACACTCCTACCAGTGATAAGGAGGAGGAAACATGGACTCTGGTGGACGATATCGAGCGCCAGATGCAGGACGAGGTGGAGAAACATAATCTTTAGAAGAAGTACTTTATTTATCGTATTTATGAGGAGTGAGAGTGTAGACAGATGAGTCAGTATGAGTGTATTGACAATGAGAGTAATGCAGAGGTGTATTACTACAAAGGCATGATGTTGATATAGACAAGAAGGTAGCAGTGTTGACAACGAATGTAACGAGAGTGTATCTGTTCAGGAAGATTCAAGATGACAGTTTTGTCGGTACAATTGGAGTGTTCTTGTTTTGATAGTCTTACAGTACCGGTAGTATCACCATAGAGGTATTCCTGTTGACCTACCGTCACAGAAGTATATCGATTGATACTTAGTTAATGTAACAACTTACACAACACACCACGACACAGTTAGTTCCGATAGCAGTGCCACGACAAGAGGTGGACAATTGTCGGCTAGATGTACTATTACTAATGTTATCTTTATGTCTCCAACTGTCTCATTAGCTTCCCTTTCTAATAAGGTGGACCCAAAAGTACCGTATGCACTGGCAAGTAATACAACACTTTACTTTCTTCTTCCCCCTTCTTTCCTCCCCCACACCACTCACACAACCCCTCCACTTCCAAAGCGGCGGACGCAATCATGTTCTGTCTCCAACACGGCCGGAGTGGAGGGGAAGTGTAGGGTGTCAAGCGAGGAACAGGGGGACAAAGGAGTGCACAAACCAAGTTTTGGTTGTGTCACAACACAAACAGAATTTTAAGGTGACATGAGAATCGTGACAGATTAAGAGTCTTTTTTCGGAAATGGCAGGTTACTTATTCCAGACCAGTAGCTGGCATCTGCCACTACCCACACACCACATATGAATAGTCATATGGTGTTCCCTGCAAGAAAATACTATCTACCGGTTCTATTTTCATTTTTTTCTCTCACATGGTTATACAGAAGTGGGTACTGGTACTGGTAGATGGAAATAGTGCCCATCAAATATGACTAAGATGACCAATAGTTGCAATGTCAGAATTGAAAGTAGCTGGTAAAAGTACATGGTTTTCAAGTGTATATGTCAGCAGTATCTATCATGATTATGTAAATGTGCTTACGCTCTTGTAGGCTATACATAGAAGACCACTGGTTTATGATGTCACTTTTTATCAGATAGAGAAGATAATAGTGTCAATGACCTGGGGTCACATTGCTAGTCCCATAACTGAAGTCTTGGTCATGATTTTGCACTTGTCAGTCGTTGTAGTCCTGTCCTAGTTCTGATCCTTCTTTTGATGAGCTTGACAACAGAACCAGAAAAAAAAGAATGATTTGGGAGTAGAACAGGTAAGTGTTGGGTGGATTGAGACTCCATACTACTCACTATTTACCAAACCAGAACCCTTGAACTTCCAGACCTCTTTTTTGTTTTCTAGAGGTCTCTGTTTTGTCTGCTTAATTACAATCTGGCATATTCCCCTATAACAATGGACACAAGACATGTACATGGTCAAATGAGGTTAAACCGATCTGCTTAAGTCTCAATTTGTCTCTCTTGACTTCCATTGCCTTAGATACTCTTTTCAGAAGACTAAGTAAGTCTCAAACATATATCCAAGAAGTGCTAAGCGTCATGGTATATATATAGAGAACACTAGGCTCAATAAAAGCTCTTGATACTTCCTCCTCCACTCTCAGCTATTATTTCTACACCTTTTCCAATGTCATTAAATCGTTCACTGTATCACTTCTTATAAATAATTTATACCAATGATTGCGAGTTCTAGAGAAGACCCATCTTTCAAAACGATCAAAGCAACCATTATCCTAGAGTCGATGATATTACAGAGCTGAAGCCCATGAAACTGTTAGGGCACTATTTCGTCTACTAGCTCTCACATACGTTAGTTACATGTGGACATCTGAGAGGAAGACATGACGGTGAAAACAAGTGGTACATGAAGAAGGAATTCATATTCAGAGCATTTATACTGTCTTGGTGGCCACGGTGTACCACTAAATCTCTGAACTGTTTGGAATATATTGAGACACTGGATCATTATAATTGAATACAAAGAAGATGTAGGGAAGAAGAATCAGGATATCCATCAACTAGACCAAAATACCGCGATACTTCCTACAGATTATTTCGAGATAATTCGGTTTCAATTTCCACTCTGGGTGGTACAGCGTGGCCAACACTACAGTAACAACTACCAGACGGTCCAACATCTCATCTCCAGCTTATCAATTAAGCAAGTGTGTATATAATAGTACCGGTACTTGTGAATACTGTATTATCTCCAACCATGATGGATCACATCTCCAACACGAAGAGATGCCGCTATACAATTGTACTGTGGGTATCTCTTAAGATACCTTTAAAGGCTATAACTAGAGATGTCCTACCATTCATCTTTACTATTATCTTCTCTTTCTCAAATCGTTCACTACTGCTAACCACTCAAACCACAACGAATGTATTACTAAATAAAACAACTAATGAAGAATTAAACCAAAGAATCTAAACAATCCCTTCTCATCACTGCAGCGTGAACGACTCCTTGAGAACAAAATCTCTGGAAGAATTACCCACATAAATCTTGTACTCTCCTCTCTGGACTCTCCAGCTCTGGATGACTACATCCCAAACCGCCAAATCTCGCCACATGAGGTCATAAGACGTGGTTTGGGATTCTCCTACAGTCAGTACTCGACTCTTATCGAATCCTCTGAGCTGAACAAGAGGAGTATCAACGTCTGTTTGGGGGAAAGAGATGTACAACTGAGAGACAACTGCTCCAGCATAAGGACCGAGGTTTCGAGTAGTATGAGAAATGGTAGCAACAGTTTTCCACAAGGCAGGGTTACCCCCAACTCCTCCAGCAGCGTTAGTAGAAGTTCCTGTTCCGTTAGCAAAGTGGAATGGAGGGGGGGAGGTGGTGGTGTTGGTAGTAGAGTTGATAGACATGGTGGTGTTGGAGAGAAGAGTGTAGTTGGATGTTGTAGTGGTGTTGGATAGTGTGAAGTTGGATACGAGGGGGGAAGAGGTGGTTGAGTTGGTAGCATTAGTACCTACAGTTTCAAGGTCTTCTTCAACAGCTCTCTTTGCCTTGGTAGTGGAAGAAGTGTCATTTTTGAAAGCACCCTCGACTTCATCTCCCTCCCCCTTAGAAGGCTTATCATCTCCTCCCTTCTTGGGCTTCTCTGGAGCTGCACAACTATCCCCCTTATCCAACCCTAGTAACACAGCAAGGGCAGGACTAACACCGGAAAGAGCTTCTCCAGCAGTCAAGGAATTCACATCTACCCATGGATAAACGACTCCTCGAATCGGCTTAAAGTCCTCAGGAGCATTCAAGTCTCCCCAGGTCGAATTATCGTGATCTGGTTTCTGAATAATGATGGGACGCGGAGGAGCAGGTAAGAGTTCAGCAATGTATTCATCAACAACCACGTCAAAATCTCCAAATTCAAAGTCAGAATACGACAGTCCGTATCCGAATTCATATCTCACCGTCTTGTTGAACTTGTCAAACAGCTTATAGTCGAGATAAATGCCCTCTTCAAAGTCAGCCTGGGGAGCTCCATCTTTGGGGATATCTACAACCACAGGAATGTAATCTTGGGGGTCTTTGGCGATAGTATAGGGTAGTTTTCCAGAAGGGTTAACATCTCCATACAAAACTTCAGCCATAGCTTTACCTCCATATGCTCCAGCAGGTCCAGTAAGTACCACTGCAGAGACATTAGGATGGTTGATCCAGGGCTCCAAATCAACCTGTCCAACAGTAGTAACAACCACAATATTATTCTGGGAGTTGTTAGCCAGAGACAGGATGAGTTCATCGCCGTTATGCCATAAAGAAACATTGTTTCTGTCTCCTGTATTGCCTAGAACTGTGGCTCCTCCTTCTCCCGAGTTTGATAGAACATAAATGACATTAACATCGACTTTTTCGGCCGTCAAAAGCGGTAGAGTCATATCCCACGACTCTGTCGTTCCAATCGCCCTACCTCCAGCTTCATTAGCTCTCTGTCTGAGTGCTTCATAGGGAGACATGTACTCCTTAGGTTTAGCCGTTCCACTTCCCCAGCCTTCAATAAGAGCTCCATCCGAACATTGCATGGGAAAGCCACACTCTGCGCCCTTTGGACCAATCTGGGAACCCACTCCAAACACTCCGACCTTTTCAGGTCCTTGTAGAGGCAAGATTCCGTCGTTTTTCAAAAGTACAGCAGCAGCCTCAGCTCCTTCAAGAGCTACTCTAGACGAGAAAGATGTTCTAGTGTCGAGATGCTCATTAACCAAAGTGTCCGTATAGTTAATATTGAACATTAGAACCGGATTGGGGTTACCAAACGTGTCTTGAGTGAATGCTGAGAAGGTAATCTCTCTATCATCA
Source organism: Yarrowia porcina (assembly GCA_900519025.1). Classification (NCBI taxonomy): domain Eukaryota; kingdom Fungi; phylum Ascomycota; class Dipodascomycetes; order Dipodascales; genus Yarrowia; species Yarrowia porcina. The sequence goes on from ULGT01000005.1 coordinate 872,262, forward strand.
TCAATACCAATGTAGAACATAGCAGTGAGGATTCTAAGCACCATATCGTCGAGTCTAGACTCTGGAAGAGTTCCATTAGCGACCATCTTTGTCAAATCAGGTCCCCAGAAAATATTGCCGTCAACATCGTTACCAGGCATACTCATATCCATTCCAGCTAGAGCGTTGGATACTCCACTGAGTTGAGCCTGCCAATCAGATACAACAAAGCCCTGGAATCCCAGCTGAGACTTGAGTTTTCCGTTCAGAGTGGCGCTGTTTTGGCAGCCTGAAGAGCCGTTGATCTGTTGATACGAACACATGACAGCAGACACTCCTGCTTTGACTGCATCGGCAAAGGGCCAGAGATATACCTCGTTCAAAGTTCGATCATCGATGTTTGAAGATAGAGAGGTGGTGAGATTGGTGACTCCAAGTTTTGACGACTCGGAAAATAACCGGTAATGTTCCTGTTCGTTTCCAATAAAGTGCTTGACAGTAGCCATAACGTTCTCAGACTGGATACCTTGAATAGCTTCATAAACGAGCTTTCCAGCAAGAAAAGAGTCTGGAGAAAAGCCCTCCCAGTTTCTACCGCCCGCAGCATGTCTTCCTAGAGGTCCCACTACCGGTCCAAGATGGATATCCACTCCTTTAGCCTTGGCTTCTTGGCCAATAGCCGTACCTCTTTGATGGACGAGGTTTCTGTCAAAAGAAGCCGCCATGGCGATTCCACAGGGGAAAACAGTCACGTAGTCGGTTTGAGCCACTCCAAGAGGTCCATCTTGAAGACATAGACCCTTTAGACCAAGTCGAGGAACTCCTCCAGTGTTACCTACACATCTTCCTCCTCCCCAGCCAAGACCAGTAGTGATATTGACCTTTTCAGGGAGAGTTAGTTGGGCCAGGAGGTCCAGAGACTGGTTCAGAGCCTGTCTCCATCGTTTGTCAGCGTCCAAAGTGCCAATTTCAGGGCTAGGGTAGAAATCGGGGGAGGTATAAGCAGAAGAAGAAGCATCAGAAGAGTTGGTGGAGTTGGTGACCGCTAAAACCCCCACAAGGAGGGAAAAGAGGGGTATTTTTGAGAGCATGTTGGTGGTAGAGAAGGAGCCCCGATTGTGGAAGTACCCATACTTATATCTCTCACTAGTGTGGGTGTTTTTCGGGTTTACAGAAATGTGGGGGAAGATGGAGTACACCGAAATTGAGCTAAATAATGAATATAAAGAGAATAAAAGCTGTCAATTGAGATTATATGCCGGTGAATATCATATCTACTCACTCTCTACACTCATATCCATACCTCAACCCCCTTCTATAATCCCTCCGGAGGGGTATCCGTGGAATACAAGAGCCTTAGTTTTTGGCTTGATGTGATGAGCTAGAGGTATGGAGAGGTGACCATATGCTTCTTCTAGCTGCTAGAAAGGCATCCTCGAACCTCTACTGTTTCTACCTCTTCTCAATCTGGAAATACAGAGGTCAAGGGCCTTCTATACTCGCCAAATTCACTACTTGCTACAAACGTGTATATCGGGAAAACAGGTGCTTTCAGTATACATTCGTTCTTTCACTGCTCACCTATAAATTACCCAATCTGATGATGCCTTTCATTTACTCCAATTAGGTCTAGTTGGTCTAATGTTTCTCCGCAGTTAGAATTGTGGAGGAGACAGTTATTGCCACTAATAATTGTCGTAGAGGAATAAAAGTTGCACCATTCGACTCCCCTCATTTGTCCGACTACAACAGTCAACTTCCCAACTCTCTACCACCTCTCAATCCCATTCTAACCATCTTCTCATCTCAACCCCACGCACTAATTTAGCTGCAGTTTCATTAGTCCACGATGAGCTACAAATTGGGTATGTGGAGGAGTTATAGGTTGATAGGAAGTCGGTGCCATACCTGAGTACAAGTACAAGCAGATCCCTTGCTCCGTTGCCTGTACTACGACATATCTCCTACACCTGTATGATATTGTAAGCTCCTTACACACCCATCCCAACCCACCTCTTTGCACTAGCGCTAGGTTAGTTCCCAGCAGTTGAGGCGGGCTCTGTGGCTTCTAGAACCGCCACATTGGGGCGTTGAGGAGTTTTGCAGCCGGCCTAAGGAGCCCAATTGGGTAGGGGCAGTGGGGGAGCAATAACGAGGAAAGAAGCAGGTTAAGAGGAGGCGGCAAGGGCGTTGTAGGAGGCATTGAGAGGAAGTGGAAGAACGTGTAGAGCTCAATTGTGGAAAGGTGGTGTCATGGAAAGGTGACACCACTTCTCTCGTAGTTGCTGAGACATGTGACCAATACAGTATTACCGGTAGCATCTAACCGTAGAGGTTATAGCGGTTCTAGCAAAGATTCGGAGATTAATCCGGAGACAGGAAGAGTAAGGGTAAAAGGAAACCATGTTAGTTCTTATCTTGGACTGAGAGAGTGTCTAGGACTAGGGTAGCTGAAGTGAGGCACCTCAGTATCATGTGAACAGTCTTTGATTATCTTGTGGTCTCGTAAACATGTCTACATCCAACCTTGGATTGAAAGAAAGTCGAAAAAGAAATGCTGAACCTGATACCCTGAGAAAGGGGGGTTGTGCTGTGTTAGACAAGGTGCTATTGGTCTGGAGAAACATAGGACACGACAAATTGTTGAAAGACGGCTTCATAAATCCGTCTTCTCATAATATCACTAAGACCTGGCTGTGGCCTTGTATCACGGTTAAAAGCACAGCCCTGGGCTCATTCCACTTCTGCACATTAACCTCTTTGCAGGTCCGTTTACAGTAGCCCGGTTTAATGAGCTGTTGAAAAAGCAAGAATAATTATGAGAGGAAAAGAATATAATGTGGAGATGTTGGCTGCTTGAAAGAATACAATATGGCTGCAATTGCTGCAATGGTTGTATAGCCGTTTGGTATGAACTTGTTTCCACATCTGACATTCATAAATCACCACCTATCATCTGTTTGAGTCTTGACTCAGACACACTTGGCAGGAACTCTCCCCTAACTTGTCTAACTTCACTGTAACACACTCTAAGACCCTAAACCTCCCAACGTACGGAGAGGTATTATGAGTGAGGTTAATACAGTAAGGAGTACAAGCAAGTATAGTGTATAGACACCTTAGACACCTTCATATGAGGTATAGCACCATTAATATCAATCTCGTCCAAATACCGATAACCCGATATTATCATCTGAAACCCCCGTTCGTATACGTAGGCAGCCAGGTCCCTGAATGGGCTACATGGTTGATCTCTAGAGAGTTTGATTATACATACAGCACGATCTTAGAGTATGTAGCGGTACGATCGTATGAATGGACACGACTAAAGTACGATCGTAATAAGCGAATACGACGGATAGAATGTGAGTTATCAATCAAAATCATGATGACTAAGAATTCATCAGATCTCGTTTCTCTCTCACTTCTCCTCGTAAACATACCACACCACCCCTGTAACATAATATTTCCCACTCATTTCGTCGTAAATAACGAAAGGCGTTTGGCACAAGAGCCATGTGCGCTAAATAACCGCCAAAAGAAACGTCTTGTTTCAGCCTCCATAGAAAAAGCACACCTAAAATGTTGCCCAGAAACAAAGAAAAAAAGGCTGGAAAAAGGTGGGAAAAATATCGGGACAAGCCGAACCAGGGTCTTAGCCATACTGCACCATTGTTTCAGATGGGAGATGGAATGCAAAGACGTTGACTGCAAGGGGTACAGAGCGTCTACGGGATGTCTGAAGGGGGAGTTTTGTTCAAAATCGAAGGGGGAACAAAATGGTAGTACTCTGGTCTCGATAGGACCACCACAGCACCCAATAAACCACCCTCATTCCCACCACCATCCCCCAACTACATTAAAGTTGGCTGCATTGTACCGCTACATTTTAGTATCTCGATCTGTAGACGCAGCCTCTTGCAACCAGATCTCGCAGAGGTGGAGGACGTGCATTTGCAGCGTGGGGGGCGCCATGTGATTGAGGGGGCGTTGTAGATTTGATGGCTTTTTTTAGAACATTTTTGGAACAGTTTTTTGACCCGTTTGAACGACCACCCTGACCGTTGTTTTTGGGCGATCTCATTGTCTCAAGGATGATCTTTCTAAACGTGTACTTTAAATGTCGGAGTAAGAACTACGAGACTGGGTGAGTACATAGTAGAATAACACTTGGTAGAACAACGCTTGGTAGAACAACACTTGGTAGAAAAGTCACTCAATAAATACATGGACTTCAAGCAGGCACTTTCAGATTCAACTTGCTAATATTCACGGGAAAAAAACGGATATATACGTGTCTTTTACTGGTATATGTCTTGCTGTGAGTACAGTAACTGTATGTCCTTATACTATTACTGGTAGTCTTAACCTGCTTAAAGAGACATACCAATGTCTTCAGATTAGTTCAGAATCTATAAAATGAGATCTCTATATAACAATATAAACAGATTCAAAGTCGCAGGATACTTCTATCTAACTTCAGCTTTGTCATTAGACTTATCCAGGTCATGGTAGTCTTGTGTATACTACCTTACCATGATCTTGGAGTGTATGGACTGTTACTAAGGCAATCTAGAGATCTGCTAACTGTGTATGAGGACCAGCATACGTAACGACGACTAAAAGGTGCTCTGAACATGGTCATCTTGTCATTTACAACTCGTCTTACCATGTAGAAGTGGGTATACTGGACTAGTCTGTTGAGTGAGTGCCAGTACATACCGTACTTCGTACTAAAGAGTCTACTACAACTACCGGTACTGCTCACCCACTCGCTCCGCTCATGGGTCTGGTATTACAAATGTCTATAAATTATGCATGCTAACGAACGTAAAGGGACCTGCCCGATTTTGAGGATGTCCATGGGAACAACCAAAGAGGTGAGAAGTGCCAACAACAATGTCGTCAATACCAACAACTGATTGTTAACCGATTACCATAGGTCATTTAACCGTAAGCAATGGGTCGTTAAAACCATCACCATAGGTCGTAAACCCACCATAGGTCGTTCACCTCGTTTCTATCTCTTTCTCTCATCCATGTTAATTCTGGAACTAGGAAGAGCAGGAATAAACAACATGGGAATGACTCCCACACAAGCAATGACGGCCTGGAAAATCAGAGCCCGTCGCATGTTTCCAGGAGGATCGCCCTGGGTCTCATTGTACTTGAGAGCGTCCATACAAATGATGAAAATAGCTCCAAAGAACTGGCCTCCAACCCACAGAATGTTGGAGGAAACTGCAGGTGAAACAGGAGAGGTTTGTTCGGGGATCATTTCCAGGAAAGTGGGCAGCAAAGCAAACGAAGAAGCTCCCAGAACAGCACAGACGACAAAGGGGCCTCCAAGCTGGTTATCTCCCTCCTTGGTGGACATGAAGATCGCTCCAATGTAGCAAGCAGCAATGATGGGGACACAGATTCGAATGAGCCAGAGATGAAAGTGGAATCTGTCAACGATGGGAGAGATGATCAGAGTGAAGACGATACCCACAAAGATGAGCAGAGCTCCGGCAATACCGGCATTGTCTTCGGAGTATCCGTAAGGCAGCATAATCTGGTTAATGAAGGTCGAAAAGGCGTTAAAGAAGCCGACGTAGATGGCAAACGGGAAAAAGACAGTAACAAAGTACCGAGACTTGACCAGTTTGAAAAGAGATTCCTTCAGAGACAGCTTGATGATGGTAGCTGAGGGACAAGGAGGAGAAGGGGGTTCCTTGGGTACCAGCAGAGTAGTAGCAGCAGCGACAGTAGAAACAATAGCTGTCACCAGAATGAACATGTCAAACTGGGTAGGATCAGCAGCTACCATTGCGGGACCTACCAGTTGAGCAATAGCTCCACCTAGAGGGTTAGACAGAGAAGCTAGAGCGTTGGCAGTGACACGTGACTTGGAGGTGAACCATTGGTCAGTGAAGTAAGAGGGAGCACCCAGGGCAAAGGGTTGGCCGAAACCAATGAGAATCTGGCCAAACATGACTGCTCCAAAGTTGTTGGTCTTGGAGCCGGCGTATCGGACCCAGTTTCCACAAATGACAAAAATGCCAGACACAAACAGAGCGCCTCGAACATTGTATTTGTGTAGAACCCACGACACGGCCGGAGGGGTGAGACAGAAGGCGAAAAGAATGACGGTAGAGAGCCAGTTGACGGGCGCTTCACTTTTAAGACTAAACTTGTCGACGACCAAATTAGAGATTGCAGCAAAGGTGAGCCAGCCCCACGACGAAACAATGTTCATGAGTACCAGAGCCACAATTCCAAACCATCGGCGTTTGTACGACTTGTACACGACAGTGGGAGCGTCGTCACTGCCAAAGGTCGTTTCCGCGTCTCCAGTATAATCGCTTTCACAGGGCTCAGCCTTATGAGTAAAGTCTCCTTCCTTGTTGGTGGAGTGGTCGAGAGCGTCCATATTGAAGGGAGGGTATGAAGAGTCTTTTGTGTGCTTGTGTTTGTTGAGGTGTCTGTGTGCGGTGTCGACGGAGGAAACGTCGTGCAGAGTGTGGTCTTCTTCGTGGTCCAAGTCGGACTGGGCCAGATCCACGTCTTTTAAAGACTCGGTCGACAGCTGGGAGAGTTCCAAATTCATTTGAATACGGCGCTTATCGGACGGACTTGCTTAGTTGGGCTGCAGGTGGAGGTGAGAGGGAAAGAAGAGGTGTAAAGAAGTGGTAAAAAGTGGTAAGAAGTGGTGATGATGAACCTGGGTCGTTCTATAAGGCTACACGTCCCCCCCTTATATACCCTACGCCATTATTGATCAACTGGGGATCTGGAGATCAGTGTACTCTGGGTTTGCCCCTGGAGAGAAAACGAAAAGTCACTTGTATAGGTAACGTTAGGTGCTGGGACAAGGTGCTGGGTTAATGTGGGTTAATGTTTAGAGCCAGAGTTAAGCAAAGAAAAAGTGAAAGTGCAAGAGTAAGGGAGACCTACATTTAATATTGGTAAAAGCAAGCACAGAGGGAGGAGGACTTGGAAGTGGGAAAATAAAACAGCTACGAAACACGAGATATGGTCAATTGATATACCACAAAAGATCGCTGTTAAAGTACAATTTCAATTGTTGTGACTCGTCAATTACCCTACTAAGCGGGGTACGGCTCTACCCTCTAACATTGTTCCCCAACCTCTACCCTCTACCCTCTAGTTCTATTGTATGGTAACTCAGTCCTAACTCAGCAGCCAGCCATAGTCTCCTTGATGCTGCTTCATAACGCCTCATAGAACGCTTCAAAAAAGAAATACAAAACACACAAAACATACTCAAATGCCCCTATTGCCGCCTATTAACACCGTTTATCACTTCCCACCAATAACACCCGCCGTCTACCGCCCCAAACATGCCCCAAACCTATACCTGCCCTCTTTTTTTGTATCTTTTTTTTATTCTCACGAAGCTCTCCAATATCCATGTCTCACTCTGCACTCTCCTCTGCACTCTCCTCTACACTCTCACTCTGCACACTGCACCCTGCACAGGGTGACGTTGGTAGTAAGAGACAGGGTGGTTATGGGGTAGCTCTGATGGCTCTGATGTGTTCTGTACACTCCTTAGAGTCGAATATAACCTGTTTTCTTCGTTTATTTCGTTTTTTCCCCAAATCCATGAAGTTCTTCTATCATACCATAGGCTGCTTACTCTGTTTCCTGTACCCCCCTCTTACTTCCTCTTACTCCCTCTTAAACTCTCGCTAGAAGACCCTAATTGAAAAGGTCAAAGTTTGAGCTTGGTGTCTTTGGAGCCTTTGGAGAGCCAGGAAAAGACGCTGCCGCACGCTTCCTAAAGAGAAACAACCTGGTCTAGCTGTCTCGCACGGCCAAGACGAGGGTTTGGGTCTTGTTCCAAGCCGTTTTGGACAATTATTGCACGTTTTCTCCGGTATTATATCCCCTTAAATTAGGTGGAAATTAGGTCGTAATTAAGGGTCAAGAGTGGGCAGCCAGACAATGTGAGCTGGGTGAAAATGTCCCAAGGAAGGTATCGATAATGTGGAGTTGTAGTCGTAGTATTCGTCTAGTCACGTGACGAAAACCGTCTAGTTAGTTCTCTGCCATTTTCCCGATTTCACGTGACAAACACTGTTGTACCTGGCACCACCTCCCCTGACTTATTCACGCTAAGCCTGCTTTAACGTGCACTACTTGTTAGCAGTAGGTACAGCCCTGTGTTAGTGGGCAGATAAAGGAGGGGTAATGGCTTAGTAAGCGACTAGAACACCAGCTCTCAATGATTTGTCACAATTCAGCTGTTTTTCCACCATTTTCTGGTTTTATTGTGTCACCTTTTTCAGCCGTTACGCGTTATCCCTCTTGTTGATCTCCAGCCTTAGTTCAAACTTAAGCGGACAATGAACGGTTTGGGCGATGGGAGGTTATGGGCATTTGGGTTGGGAGAACTAATAAGTAGATGAGAAGGGTTGTTTTTGACGGTGATTTTGTATGATAGGTAAGGATAATAATGGTACTGTTAGAATCAGCTGAATGAGGGCTTTCTAATGGTACCACTTTCATCTCTCTAGCACCTCTACTTCGTCTGATATCTCCTACCATCTCATCTCTCTCATCCTCGGTTCATGTATCCCACCAAAATTTTCCACTTCATCGAGAAAAGGTGGAGGGCGCAAGTTTTGTGCATGTCAGAAATGGCTGGTAACATTTGAAATGCACTGGAGATCGGTTGTGGTGGTCAATAGCTGATTTGTTATTACTTATGAAGTTGGACTTTAGTTGGGGTTTACTTGGGGTTTAGTTAGAGCATATGGGTGAATCTAATGTCACTAATATACCGTCAGAACCGCTTATAATTACCACTAATACCTCTATACAGCCTACCCTCACTTATACTCCCCTCCAACTTGCTCATTGATACTTTATTCAGCCAATATACTGGACAGTCAACCTCTCCCATCCATTACCCCTTGTGTGAATAGTTCCGAAACGTTGTCGTGCGTGGAGCATGTGAGGACTGAGAAAGAACAGAAACAAAGCTGTTCACAAACCAGTATGAGCCAGGGACGGTACATACGAGTACGGTATTCGGAACAAAAAAAAAAAAAAAAAAAAAAA